>JAQPPZ010006213.1:0-10086 GCA_028583015.1 Wollemia nobilis | reverse complement strand
TCAAAATCACAATGGGACTAGCACAAGCATTACATAAAGCATAATGGGTGAATAGGGTAACACCAAAAGCATGGATAGGATAATCTCCCTACAAGCTGGTATATGGAAAGGAGGTTATGTTATCGACTAATCTTAATCTCCATTCCCTCCAAATATCATAGTCACTAATATCGAGCCCCTACAAGCAATAATGAATGCATAATTAACCCTTGAAGAAGAGAGAAAATGTCTTCAAGAAGATTGCTCAATGAAAAAAACCAAAACAAAATTGATAAAGAAGCAATAGATGTGGAATATAAGGAAGGAGACCTTGTCCTCAAATGGGATGAAGATCATGCAAAGTTAGGTGCTCATTAGAAATTTAACTCTTTATGGAGCAAACCCTACCAAATCATAAAAATTACAAGTCTAAATTCCTATAGACTAACCTCTATGGGAAGGGTCATGCCATATATCTCTATAACAAGAGGTATCTTTCCATGATGTATTAAGAATCATGGCCTAAAGAATAAGTATGTATATATAATATTGACTATTAATGTGGTAATTTATTTTCTTTTTACTTTCTTAATTTTCCTCTCGTCCTTTTCTTCCATCTCTCCATAACCATCTCCTTCCCATCAAAACAACATTACGTCAACTCAAATAGACCCATTGACAATATTGTATAGGTTGATGTTAAAAAAGAGTGATTCACTTGCAAGTATGAGCAATTCACTCACCAAGGTGAGTAGCATGCTTTCCTTATGAATCATGGCCTATGCTAACCATAGGATTGAGCCAATCATCCCTTAATAAGACAATTACCCCATCCATGTATTTCATGCCCTAGCATGAACAAATCACACCTAGGTGTAGGTAGGGCATGCCCCACCCAAGGTCTATAAATACCCCAAGCAAGGTCCCTAAGGTCCTCATTGTTTCTCAAAGAGTTAAAGCAAATTGCACTCCTTCAGAGCAAAGTTCTCAACCAACTAGTCAACCATACAAGCATCAAAATTCAAGTGAGTTAGAGCCTCACCAAGGCTCCTCATCAATAAGTGGGTAAACTACTCGAAAAAATAAAACTAAAACTTCTAAATTTTTGTTCTCTATCAACGAGTGAATTTCTCACAAACACAAGCAAATTTCTTAACCATTTTCTCCCCTTAATATCAAGCAAATCACTCCCTTTTTCAAGCAAATCGCTTCCCCTAGCAAATTACACTAGGTCACAATTAGCAAGCAAATTGCTTGTACTGTTAAGTGAGTCACTCCAAACACAAAATGCCTCAAATTACTTTCTCTTTTTTCCCATTTTTCATATTTTTTGCCTTGTTTTTACTCATTTTCACCATGGATACCCCATTCACTTCTATCAGGAAAAGAAGAGGGGTTATTTGCTAAAGAAAGGGATAGATTTAGACAAATTTCCACCACTATCAATGGCTAGACAACATCTTTTTTGGAAAAGGCTACAACAATGTTTTGCTCTGATGCATAGAGGAAGATAAACAAGAGACCCTAATCAAGTAGTACAATGATAAAGGAGGATACTTCTTTGCACCTAACACAACTTACAAAAATTTAAGAGTTGGATAATATTGGCCCACCTTCTTCCCTAGTTGTTATTGATGAGTCAAGGATTGTAAAACTTACTACATGTTCTAAAGAAAGAAGAGAGCTTTGATGTTGTTAAAACTAGTTGTTATAACTAATCCATTCTAGAAATTGGGCATTGATTTCATAGGTAAGATCAACCTATTTTTAAGTGTTGGTCATTAATGGATCCTCGTTGCCATTGATTATTTCACCAAATAGATCGAACTAGTCCCATCTAAAGTGGCCAATCAAGAAATAGTAGTGCAACTCCTCAAAGATATCATCACTATATTTGGGACTTCCTTTCCCATTATGATCGACAATGCTACCCAAACACAAGTTCCTACTCAAAACATCGACTAATCACTATCCTCGGGGGAATGGATTGGTTGAATCAACCAATAAGAACATTACAAGGATCTTGAAGAGGATCATTTCAAAATCACAATGGGACTAGCACAAGCATTACATAAAGCATAATGGGTGAATAGGGTAACACCAAAAGCATGGATAGGATAATCTCCCTACAAGCTGGTATATGGAAAGGAGGTTATGTTATCGACTAATCTTAATCTCCATTCCCTCCAAATATCATAGTCACTAATATCGAGCCCCTACAAGCAATAATGAATGCATAATTAACCCTTGAAGAAGAGAGAAAATGTCTTCAAGAAGATTGCTCAATGAAAAAAACCAAAACAAAATTGATAAAGAAGCAATAGATGTGGAATATAAGGAAGGAGACCTTGTCCTCAAATGGGATGAAGATCATGCAAAGTTAGGTGCTCATTAGAAATTTAACTCTTTATGGAGCAAACCCTACCAAATCATAAAAATTACAAGTCTAAATTCCTATAGACTAACCTCTATGGGAAGGGTCATGCCATATATCTCTATAACAAGAGGTATCTTTCCATGATGTATTAAGAATCATGGCCTAAAGAATAAGTATGTATATATAATATTGACTATTAATGTGGTAATTTATTTTCTTTTTACTTTCTTAATTTTCCTCTCGTCCTTTTCTTCCATCTCTCCATAACCATCTCCTTCCCATCAAAACAACATTACGTCAACTCAAATAGACCCATTGACAATATTGTATAGGTTGATGTTAAAAAAGAGTGATTCACTTGCAAGTATGAGCAATTCACTCACCAAGGTGAGTAGCATGCTTTCCTTATGAATCATGGCCTACGCTAACCATAGGATTGAGCCAATCATCCCTTAATAAGACAATTACCCCATCCATGTATTTCATGCCCTAGCATGAACAAATCACACCTAGGTGTAGGTAGGGCATGCCCCACCCAAGGTCTATAAATACCCCAAGCAAGGTCCCTAAGGTCCTCATTGTTTCTCAAAGAGTTAAAGCAAATTGCACTCCTTCAGAGCAAAGTGCTCAACCAACTAGTCAACCATACAAGCATCAAAATTCAAGTGAGTTAGAGCCTCACCAAGGCTCCTCATCAATAAGTGGGTAAACTACTCGAAAAAATAAAACTAAAACTTCTAAATTTTTGTTCTCTATCAACGAGTGAATTGCTCACAAACACAAGCAAATTTCTTAACCATTTTCTCCCCTTAATATCAAGCAAATCACTCCCTTTTTCAAGCAAATCGCTTCCCCTAGCAAATTACACTAGGTCACAATTAGCAAGCAAATTGCTTGTACTGTTAAGTGAGTCACTCCAAACACAAAATGCCTCAAATTACTTACTCTTTTTTCCCATTTTTCATATTTTTTGCCTTGTTTTTACTCATTTTCACCATGGATACCCCATTCACTTCTATCAGGAAAAGAAGAGGGGTTATTTGCTAAAGAAAGGGATAGATTTAGACAAATTTCCACCACTATCAATGGCTAGACAACATCTTTTTTGGAAAAGGCTACAACAATGTTTTGCTCGGATGCATAGAGGAAGATAAACAAGAGACCCTAATCAAGTAGTACAATGATAAAGGAGGATACTTCTTTGCACCTAACACAACTTACAAAAATTTAAGAGTTGGATAATATTGGCCCACCTTCTTCCCTAGTTGTTATTGATGAGTCAAGGATTGTAAAACTTACTACATGTTCTAAAGAAAGAAGAGAGCTTTGATGTTGTTAAAACTAGTTGTTATAACTAATCCATTCTAGAAATTGGGCATTGATTTCATAGGTAAGATCAACCTATTTTTAAGTGTTGGTCATTAATGGATCCTCGTTGCCATTGATTATTTCACCAAATAGATCGAACTAGTCCCATCTAAAGTGGCCAATCAAGAAATAGTAGTGCAACTCCTCAAATATATCATCACTATATTTGGGACTTCCTTTCCCATTATGATCGACAATGCTACCCAAACACAAGTTCCTACTCAAAACATCGACTAATCACTATCCTCGGGGGAATGGATTGGTTGAATCAACCAATAAGAACATTACAAGGATCTTGAAGAGGATCATTTCAAAATCACAATGGGACTAGCACAAGCATTACATAAAGCATAATGGGTGAATAGGGTAACACCAAAAGCATGGATAGGATAATCTCCCTACAAGCTGGTATATGGAAAGGAGGTTATGTTATCGACTAATCTTAATCTCCATTCCCTCCAAATATCATAGTCACTAATATCGAGCCCCTACAAGCAATAATGAATGCATAATTAACCCTTGAAGAAGAGAGAAAATGTCTTCAAGAAGATTGCTCAATGAAAAAAACCAAAACAAAATTGATAAAGAAGCAATAGATGTGGAATATAAGGAAGGAGACCTTGTCCTCAAATGGGATGAAGATCATGCAAAGTTAGGTGCTCATTAGAAATTTAACTCTTTATGGAGCAAACCCTACCAAATCATAAAAATTACATGTCTAAATTCCTATAGACTAACCTCTATGGGAAGGGTCATGCCATATATCTCTATAACAAGAGGTATCTTTCCATGATGTATTAAGAATCATGGCCTAAAGAATAAGTATGTATATATAATATTGACTATTAATGTGGTAATTTATTTTCTTTTTACTTTCTTAATTTTCCTCTCGTCCTTTTCTTCCATCTCTCCATAACCATCTCCTTCCCATCAAAACAACATTACGTCAACTCAAATAGACCCATTGACAATATTGTATAGGTTGATGTTAAAAAAGAGTGATTCACTTGCAAGTATGAGCAATTCACTCACCAAGGTGAGTAGCATGCTTTCCTTATGAATCATGGCCTACGCTAACCATAGGATTGAGCCAATCATCCCTTAATAAGACAATTACCCCATCCATGTATTTCATGCCCTAGCATGAACAAATCACACCTAGGTGTAGGTAGGGCATGCCCCACCCAAGGTCTATAAATACCCCAAGCAAGGTCCCTAAGGTCCTCATTGTTTCTCAAAGAGTTAAAGCAAATTGCACTCCTTCAGAGCAAAGTGCTCAACCAACTAGTCAACCATACAAGCATCAAAATTCAAGTGAGTTAGAGCCTCACCAAGGCTCCTCATCAATAAGTGGGTAAACTACTCGAAAAAATAAAACTAAAACTTCTAAATTTTTGTTCTCTATCAACGAGTGAATTGCTCACAAACACAAGCAAATTTCTTAACCATTTTCTCCCCTTAAAATCAAGCAAATCACTCCCTTTTTCAAGCAAATCGCTTCCCCTAGCAAATTACACTAGGTCACAATTAGCAAGCAAATTGCTTGTACTGTTAAGTGAGTCACTCCAAACACAAAATGCCTCAAATTACTTACTCTTTTTTCCCATTTTTCATATTTTTTGCCTTGTTTTTACTCATTTTCACCATGGATACCCCATTCACTTCTATCAGGAAAATAAGAGGGGTTATTTGCTAAAGAAAGGGATAGATTTAGACAAATTTCCACCACTATCAATGGCTAGACAACATCTTTTTTGGAAAAGGCTACAACAATGTTTTGCTCTGATGCATAGAGGAAGATAAACAAGAGACCCTAATCAAGTAGTACAATGATAAAGGAGGATACTTCTTTGCACCTAACACAACTTACAAAAATTTAAGAGTTGGATAATATTGGCCCACCTTCTTCCCTAGTTGTTATTGATGAGTCAAGGATTGTAAAACTTACTACATGTTCTAAAGAAAGAAGAGAGCTTTGATGTTGTTAAAACTAGTTGTTATAACTAATCCATTCTAGAAATTGGGCATTGATTTCATAGGTAAGATCAACCTATTTTTAAGTGTTGGTCATTAATGGATCCTCGTTGCCATTGATTATTTCACCAAATAGATCGAACTAGTCCCATCTAAAGTGGCCAATCAAGAAATAGTAGTGCAACTCCTCAAAGATATCATCACTATATTTGGGACTTCCTTTCCCATTATGATCGACAATGCTACCCAAACACAAGTTCCTACTCAAAACATCGACTAATCACTATCCTCGGGGGAATGGATTGGTTGAATCAACCAATAAGAACATTACAAGGATCTTGAAGAGTATCATTTCAAAATCACAATGGGACTAGCACAAGCATTACATAAAGCATAATGGGTGAATAGGGTAACACCAAAAGCATGGATAGGATAATCTCCCTACAAGCTGGTATATGGAAAGGAGGTTATGTTATCGACTAATCTTAATCTCCATTCCCTCCAAATATCATAGTCACTAATATCGAGCCCCTAAAAGCAATAATGAATGCATAATTAACCCTTGAAGAAGAGAGAAAATGTCTTCAAGAAGATTGCTCAATGAAAAAAACCAAAACAAAATTGATAAAGAAGCAATAGATGTGGAATATAAGGAAGGAGACCTTGTCCTCAAATGGGATGAAGATCATGCAAAGTTAGGTGCTCATTAGAAATTTAACTCTTTATGGAGCAAACCCTACCAAATCATAAAAATTACAAGTCTAAATTCCTATAGACTAACCTCTATGGGAAGGGTCATGCCATATATCTCTATAACAAGAGGTATCTTTCCATGATGTATTAAGAATCATGGCCTAAAGAATAAGTATGTATATATAATATTGACTATTAATGTGGTAATTTATTTTCTTTTTACTTTCTTAATTTTCCTCTCGTCCTTTTCTTCCATCTCTCCATAACCATCTCCTTCCCATCAAAACAACATTACGTCAACTCAAATAGACCCATTGACAATATTGTATAGGTTGATGTTAAAAAAGAGTGATTCACTTGCAAGTATGAGCAATTCACTCACCAAGGTGAGTAGCATGCTTTCCTTATGAATCATGGCCTACGCTAACCATAGGATTGAGCCAATCATCCCTTAATAAGACAATTACCCCATCCATGTATTTCATGCCCTAGCATGAACAAATCACACCTAGGTGTAGGTAGGGCATGCCCCACCCAAGGTCTATAAATACCCCAAGCAAGGTCCCTAAGGTCCTCATTGTTTCTCAAAGAGTTAAAGCAAATTGCACTCCTTCAGAGCAAAGTGCTCAACCAACTAGTCAACCATACAAGCATCAAAATTCAAGTGAGTTAGAGCCTCACCAAGGCTCCTCATCAATAAGTGGGTAAACTACTCGAAAAAATAAAACTAAAACTTCTAAATTTTTGTTCTCTATCAACGAGTGAATTGCTCACAAACACAAGCAAATTTCTTAACCATTTTCTCCCCTTAATATCAAGCAAATCACTCCCTTTTTCAAGCAAATCGCTTCCCCTAGCAAATTACACTAGGTCACAATTAGCAAGCAAATTGCTTGTACTGTTAAGTGAGTCACTCCAAACACAAAATGCCTCAAATTACTTACTCTTTTTTCCCATTTTTCATATTTTTTGCCTTGTTTTTACTCATTTTCACCATGGATACCCCATTCACTTCTATCAGGAAAAGAAGAGGGGTTATTTGCTAAAGAAAGGGATAGATTTAGACAAATTTCCACCACTATCAATGGCTAGACAACATCTTTTTTGGAAAAGGCTACAACAATGTTTTGCTCTGATGCATAGAGGAAGATAAACAAGAGACCCTAATCAAGTAGTACAATGATAAAGGAGGATACTTCTTTGCACCTAACACAACTTACAAAAATTTAAGAGTTGGATAATATTGGCCCACCTTCTTCCCTAGTTGTTATTGATGAGTCAAGGATTGTAAAACTTACTACATGTTCTAAAGAAAGAAGAGAGCTTTGATGTTGTTAAAACTAGTTGTTATAACTAATCCATTCTAGAAATTGGGCATTGATTTCATAGGTAAGATCAACCTATTTTTAAGTGTTGGTCATTAATGGATCCTCGTTGCCATTGATTATTTCACCAAATAGATCGAACTAGTCCCATCTAAAGTGGCCAATCAAGAAATAGTAGTGCAACTCCTCAAAGATATCATCACTATATTTGGGACTTCCTTTCCCATTATGATCGACAATGCTACCCAAACACAAGTTCCTACTCAAAACATCGACTAATCACTATCCTCGGGGGAATGGATTGGTTGAATCAACCAATAAGAACATTACAAGGATCTTGAAGAGGATCATTTCAAAATCACAATGGGACTAGCACAAGCATTACATAAAGCATAATGGGTGAATAGGGTAACACCAAAAGCATGGATAGGATAATCTCCCTACAAGCTGGTATATGGAAAGGAGGTTATGTTATCGACTAATCTTAATCTCCATTCCCTCCAAATATCATAGTCACTAATATCGAGCCCCTAAAAGCAATAATGAATGCATAATTAACCCTTGAAGAAGAGAGAAAATGTCTTCAAGAAGATTGCTCAATGAAAAAAACCAAAACAAAATTGATAAAGAAGCAATAGATGTGGAATATAAGGAAGGAGACCTTGTCCTCAAATGGGATGAAGATCATGCAAAGTTAGGTGCTCATTAGAAATTTAACTCTTTATGGAGCAAACCCTACCAAATCATAAAAATTACAAGTCTAAATTCCTATAGACTAACCTCTATGGGAAGGGTCATGCCATATATCTCTATAACAAGAGGTATCTTTCCATGATGTATTAAGAATCATGGCCTAAAGAATAAGTATGTATATATAATATTGACTATTAATGTGGTAATTTATTTTCTTTTTACTTTCTTAATTTTCCTCTCGTCCTTTTCTTCCATCTCTCCATAACCATCTCCTTCCCATCAAAACAACATTACGTCAACTCAAATAGACCCATTGACAATATTGTATAGGTTGATGTTAAAAAAGAGTGATTCACTTGCAAGTATGAGCAATTCACTCACCAAGGTGAGTAGCATGCTTTCCTTATGAATCATGGCCTACGCTAACCATAGGATTGAGCCAATCATCCCTTAATAAGCCAATTACCCCATCCATGTATTTCATGCCCTAGCATGAACAAATCACACCTAGGTGTAGGTAGGGCATGCCCCACCCAAGGTCTATAAATACCCCAAGCAAGGTCCCTAAGGTCCTCATTGTTTCTCAAAGAGTTAAAGCAAATTGCACTCCTTCAGAGCAAAGTGCTCAACCAACTAGTCAACCATACAAGCATCAAAATTCAAGTGAGTTAGAGCCTCACCAAGGCTCCTCATCAATAAGTGGGTAAACTACTCGAAAAAATAAAACTAAAACTTCTAAATTTTTGTTCTCTATCAACGAGTGAATTGCTCACAAACACAAGCAAATTTCTTAACCATTTTCTCCCCTTAATATCAAGCAAATCACTCCCTTTTTCAAGCAAATCGCTTCCCCTAGCAAATTACACTAGGTCACAATTAGCAAGCAAATTGCTTGTACTGTTAAGTGAGTCACTCCAAACACAAAATGCCTCAAATTACTTACTTTATTTTCCCATTTTTCATATTTTTTGCCTTGTTTTTACTCATTTTCACCATGGATACCCCATTCACTTCTATCAGGAAAAGAAGAGGGGTTATTTGCTAAAGAAAGGGATAGATTTAGACAAATTTCCACCACTATCAATGGCTAGACAACATCTTTTTTGGAAAAGGCTACAACAATGTTTTGCTCTGATGCATAGAGGAAGATAAACAAGAGACCCTAATCAAGTAGTACAATGATAAAGGAGGATACTTCTTTGCACCTAACACAACTTACAAAAATTTAAGAGTTGGATAATATTGGCCCACCTTCTTCCCTAGTTGTTATTGATGAGTCAAGGATTGTAAAACTTACTACATGTTCTAAAGAAAGAAGAGAGCTTTGATGTTGTTAAAACTAGTTGTTATAACTAATCCATTCTAGAAATTGGGCATTGATTTCATAGGTAAGATCAACCTATTTTTAAGTGTTGGTCATTAATGGATCCTCGTTGCCATTGATTATTTCACCAAATAGATCGAACTAGTCCCATCTAAAGTGGCCAATCAAGAAATAGTAGTGCAACTCCTCAAAGATATCATCACTATATTTGGGACTTCCTTTCCCATTATGATCGACAATGCTACCCAAACACAAGTTCCTACTCAAAACATCGACTAATCACTATCCTCGGGGGAATGGATTGGTTGAATCAACCAATAAGAACATTACAAGGATCTTGAAGAGGATCATTT
>JAQPPZ010006212.1:0-11018 GCA_028583015.1 Wollemia nobilis | reverse complement strand
GTATGCCCAAAATGGCCACATATGCTTAGAAAATTTTTGAAAATTTTACTAAGGCATGAAAGCTCCATTTCGCACTCATTCCAAAGTATTTTGGAGTGGAAACGTGAAAAAGGTAAGAAGTCTGCTCACACTTAGTCAAATTTTGCACTTGGTGAAAATCCACATCGCATCCCTTGTTTTTGGCTCCGGATTAGCAACAAAGGATTTGAATCCACAAAAGTTTTTGGAGAAAGGTGATGTAAGCATAAATTTTGTGCGGATTGGAAATCACTTTGTATTTATAAAATCTTTCAAAGCGGCTAAGTGTTGGAAGATTGTTTCCGGAGGACTCATAGAGTATTTTGGCCCGGAATGGTGACATAAGGCAAAATATGATGTAAATATGTGCAGATTCGCAAAAAGGTAATTTTGTCTAATTCTCCAACGGAATGGCGACAAGTAAGGTTTATCTATCTAAGGTCAGTGTGGAATAAAAATATAGTTGTTTACACTATGGCGGGGCCGGAATTAAAGTTCATGACTAATGCTCATCTGGATCCAGAATGGAATCTACAAGATTTTCAAGGGAAATGTGACGTCATCAGATGGTTTGTGTGGATTCACTTCAGCAACAAAGCCAAAGGAAATGAAAAAGGAATAAGTAGTGGATTCTATCCTTCCCTATTTACAATGCATTTTTGTGTGGATTGGAATTTTGAGATTTTTGAAGCATGGAGGATGACGTCATCAAATATTTTTAAAGCGGAATGGCACAGGGATATTTTCCTATCATCTATCAAAGCTTATTTCAAATAGATCATAGCCATATGATGAAAAGATTGTCAACTGAGAAATACTAAGCAGAATGAAATAAAATAAAAGCTTTCTTGTTGAGACTGAAGAACAATTAGTTGGAGAGGGAAGCTGAAGTGTCGAGGGTTTCAAAAAGACCAGAACCATAGACAATTGTAAATCGACAGTGATAGGAGGTTTCCAAGAAATATCTATAATGCAAATGAGATCAACAAACAGAACTCCAGTTCAAGCCAACAACCAACAAGTTGTAGAGGTTTCCAGTTGCCATGGCGGTTTACTTGTAGCGGTTTTTAGGAGATCGAACCAGTAAGATGATGCCAACTAAGAACTCTCTACTGAGTTGTGAAAAAACTAATCTTTGTAATGTTCCATATTATTTTTAATTTTACAAACTATAAATAGAGGACGAACCCTCATTTTCAAGGGTCGGCTCTAGCGTGTTCGTCTGTACCACTGTAAATTTTTTAGAAGTTAATGAAAGGATCATTATATTGATTTTTGCCTTAAATCTTGTGGCTTCACCATCTGATATCAAAGGTTCTAATATTAAAGTTGTATTTCTGTGAATACTTGAATAGTTAGTTTGATAGGCTTACTGACTAATAGAGTAATTGAAATATGCTTTGGATTGGTTCTATATTGTTAGGAGCGTATTTTTGTTAAATATGGATAGTGATTAATTCTGTTATTTGGATTATCATTATTGGGGTATTGGAATTGTTTTCTACAATATTTCTATATTGTTCTTATAAATGTGTGAGGGTATTCAAGATTTGTGATAATGTTGATCTAAGTAATGTGTTTTGATATGATTTTTGGAGTTGTTTGCTATGATATCAATTTTGTTAACCTAACTGTCCAACTATTATTCATTTTTCTAACCCTAATATCTCTATCTAACCCTAATATCAAAACCCTAAGTGAGCATAATAGCGTCAAAATATTATTTAAGTTGACAAGGAACCAGCCTACTCTGGAGGTTAGATCGAGAACTTTGCTCTGGTCTATACCAATGTTGAGTGTTGAGTTGCAGCTATCGGGTGCATGCCTGAATAGAAAATAGGAAGATAGACAGCTACAATATTGAGTAAAGCTTAAACGCAATTCAATGGCCAATAGTTTTTGGCATGCCCAGTGGGACCAGTTCACAAGGAACACTAAGACTCACCATATGATATATGGTTTTACCTGCCCGAAGGAATCAAGAGTTGGTGAATTATCTTGACCTTACTAAGCAAAGAATAGCAAATTCACCTGGAAACTCCCTGGTCTGTGAACCTAGAAAATAATCATCCCTATAGATAAGTACACTTTCATGTATACCAGGTCATTCAAGAGAAATAACTCAGATTCTTTTTTCTTTCTTGAGTTACCTTATAGAGGAATGACTGTGATAAGGAGCCTACATAGAGATTTTCAAGAAGAGGTTTATCCCCCTGAAGATAATCCCTTTGAATAAAATCCCACAGTTGATCAAAACCCTTCCCCAATAGTAACTCTACCTGGAAACATGGCAACAAATGCAAATCAAAATCAAGCAAATGTTACACCAAATCAACCTTTACAAAAGTGCCCCAATTGGGACACAGTTGGCCCACTTCAGTTGCCTCACATGCATGCCATCCCTCAAGATCTATCCAAAGCTATATCCACATATGATGGATCAGGGAAGATGACATATGAGCATTGTCAAGATATCCTCAATTTGGTAGCTATCCATAACATAAGAAATGAGGATGTTATTGTAAGGATTCTAGCCTTGTCTTTCACAGGTAAGATTTTGCATTGGTTTAGGACTCTTGATGATAGTTCCATTACCTCATGTATTTAATTAGCTAAGACATTTATAAAGGAATTCAATGAATCTGCTGACCCCTTCTCCCTGATCATTCAGTTTACTTCCATGCATAAGGGACCCCAAGAATCGGTCTCAGATTTCAATCTTATGTTTAGTAGGACATGGAAAAGAATTCCCCCTGTGGCAAGACCAGCCGCAAGTTTAGCCTATATGTATTATATCAGATATCTAGGATCAGAACTAGGTTTACAAACCCAAAAATCTAGGATTGAAGATTTTCCCCAAATATATAACGTTGTAGTTCATGCAGAGAATGTTCTGATCAATGTAGGGAGATTACCCCCTAAGACTGTGTTGCCTTATGATCAAGAAACAAGCAGTTTCCAAGGCCAGGAATTTACCGCATCATACACAAACCCACCCTCATTATCATCTCCATTCCCACATATGGCTCCCATTCCTCGGTCAAAATCCACTCCAATCCCTTTTCCTCCACTTCCCACTCAAGTTCCCCAAGAAATATCCTTACTCCTTGACATTCAAAATACTTTGAAAGCCCTTAGTAACAAGATGAGTTCTATGGAGAAAAGAGAAATGGAAAGATTACAACAAAGAAGATTCCCATATGTAAATAAACATCAGATACCTAGTCCTAGAAATAGTACTGGGGTCAATTTCAATGCAGTATATGAGGAACCAGAATGCTCTTTAGATACTACTCTTGCAAATGTATGGTGTTTGGTCTGCAACGACCCTCATGATTCACAATCTTGTGTTATGCATCAACATCATGTACAAATGGCCATGGAGCAAGCTGAGAGAGATTCAAAGGGAAGAATAAATATGTGTTGGCAGCAAGATCAGATTATGGTAGGAAAAGACTCTAAGGAGGATGGCCCAATTGTTGTTATGATAAGGTCTGGGAAAAAGACCCTCCAATTAGATCCTCAAAATATGGGACATTTCCAAGTTCCATCATGATAGAAAAGGGATCAACTTCCACAAAATAATGACACATTCCCCATTTCCCAAGCTAAGGGAAAAGAGAAGACAGATAGTCTTACTAAGAGATTGGAAAAGGAAATTGAAGGAGACAAGATGAGATCTAAATATGAGGCTGAATAAAGGCTTAGATTCCCCTCTATTACTAAAAGACAGATAATAGAGGCCACTCAACAATACAAAATAAAGTATGGTGAGCCAGAAAGAAGACTTGAAAAACCTATACTAGCTAAGTCTGAATATAATATTGTTGAAGAAATGAAAAATATCCCATCTAAATCTAGTTTGTAGGACACTCTATTTATCCTTGTTCAGATAGATCTACTTAAAGCTTCTCTTGACAAGTATCCCCACGATAAGCAGACTACCACAATCTTGAGTATGCCCCCAGAAAAAAAGACAATGTCGCCTGCTGAACTGAAATATAAACCTCCCCCGTTCTACATATATTTAAGTGTGGAGAGATGGATAGTTCGAAATTGTATAATAGATTCAAGAGCATCAACTATAGTTATGCCTAAAGTAGTATGTGAAGATATGGGTATGGAGTATACCTGATCTTGTCTTGGAGTATTACAATTGGATGGCACACCTATCAAGACAGTTGGAGTCATTAAGGATGTTTTAATGAGGCTACACAGAGCCCCTGAGGTGACTATAGTACAAGAAATATTTGTGGTTGACCTAGAACCTTACTTTGGATTATATCTCTCAACGGAGTTTACTGCAAAACTAGGTGGATGTATGTACATGGATTATGCTAGTATGGCAATTCCTTTCAAAGGAAAGAGAATAAGAATAACACCTAAAAAACCAATAGCTTATAATATTGAAAATATCAAGGAAGACATGTGCAATATTAATCCCATGGAAGAGTTTGAGCTGGTGGAAAACATTGAGGAGTTGGATATTGAAGATGAGTTACCTTTCAGAGAATATTACAGTAAGTTTGGAACTGGTATGGGAACATATAGTATCTCAACTAAATTAGAGAATAAAATCCTTGCTATATCCAATCAGTCCCTAAGGGAAAAGGAAACATGGACCATGCACTTTCATGGTGCTAAATGCAAAAATGGTGTAGGAGCAGGGGTAGTTTTACAGTCCCAATCAAAAGGGACAAATAATTTTGCCTATAGACTAACATGGTCATGTACTAATAATGCTACAGAATATGAGGCCCTGTGTCTTGGATTGATGCATGCAAAAAGCATGGGTATTAAGATCTTGAACATATATGGTGATTCTGATATAATAGTCCATCAGGTAAGAAATAAGTGCACCAGTAAGGACCATTACCTAAAATCTTACAGAAACAGGGTATGGGATTTGATGGAATCCTTTGATGCCCTGAATATTAATTTTTTTCCCAGAGAGAGAACACTCTGGAATTTCCTTAGCAACAAATGGAGCTAACTTCAAACTTTATATAGAATAAAGAATCAAGAAATCCAAGGGAATCAAAATGATTTTTAGACCTGTAGTACCAGACAAGTAGATTTTCTGGCAGGTCTTTGAAAGTGATGAGCAAATAATTGATTTTCTGGTAAGAGAAGCATGTCTCTCTACTATCCAAGAAGAAAATATAGAATAAATTGACCAACAAGATATTATTCAACTAAGGAACAATCACATTCCATAGGATTGGTCACTCTAGAAAGCTTATTTTATAATGACAGAAAATAGATCAGAACCATGAAAGTTAGTGAAAAAATCTATAAAGAAGTGGAAGTCATTTTTGAAAAGAGGTTCAATGTTGGAATTAAATGTTCACCAGAGGAAGCTGAAGATGTCAAATCCTTATGCTTAAAATACCAAGATATTATGGCTTGGTCATATGAAGACCTCAAGGTATATGATAAGAAGGTTATCCAACATAATATTGAGCTAGAACCTAATGCAAACACTTTTAGTCATAAGCAAATGCCTGTGAACCCAAGGATCGAGACCATCATGAGAGAGGAGCTATTAAAGTTACTAAAAGCTAAGATCATATACCCCATAAAACATTCTACCTGGGTAGCTAACTTGGTACCTGTAAGAAAAAGGAATGGCGATATACGCTTGTGTGTAGACTTTAGACTTCTTAACCAAGCATCCCTCAAAGATCACTATCCCCTCCCACAGATTGATCAGATCTTACAGATAGTGGCAAGGGTAGAGAGGTTCTCATTGATAAATGGTTACTTTGGATACAATCAGATTTGGGTGAAAGATGAACATTAGTATAATACAACATTCACTACCAAATGGGGCACATTTTAGGTTATCCAATGCTGGAGCCACATTTTAGAGAGCCATGGATTATGCCTTTGGTGCACTAATCAATAAAGTCGTTATGATTTATTTTTATGATATGATTATATTTTCCCATGATAAGGCAGACCACTTATCACACCTAGAACAAGTTTTCCAAAAATACAGAGAATTTGGTATTTCACTCAATCCTAAGAAGTCATTCTATTAGTTCATGGGGGAAAACTACTAGGTCATGTGGTCTCAAAACAAGATATGGCCATAGATCCAGACATAATTAGATCCATTCTTGCTATCACTTTACCTAAAAACAAGAAGACTTTGTAGTCTTTTCTGGGCCAGATCAATTTTGTCAGGAAATTCATTTCTGACTTTGCATAGAAAGTTAGGCCTATATCTGAGTTACTGAAGAAGAATGTTGAGTTCAAATGGACTGAAGTTATAAAAAAAGCTTTTGAGATTATCAAACTGTCCATTGCAATAGCTCCAATGTTGATAAATCCAAATTTCAATAAAAATTTTATCCTTTATGCATATGGAGCTGAAGAAAGGTACACCTCATTGCTTACTCAAAAGGACGATCAAGGGGAGAGCATCCTATATTATTTTGGAGCCAGACACTCTATGATTACCATGTCAAATATAACTTATTTTTTGTGATGAAGTCACTAAAAAATCATGCAATACTTGGTATAGAGTAAGACCCTTGTATATGCTATTCAGACAGATGTAAGAAGTTTTATCCTTCAGGGTGAACTAGGAGATAAAAGAGACGGTTGTATTAAAAAAATCCAAGAATATGATGTAGAAATAGATCCCACCAATTTGGTGAGGGGCAGAGCCCTATGTCAAGGTCTAACAAAGGTTGCACCATTAGCAGAAATGACAGCTTGCCAAACAGTGGATGACGATCAAGTGGAAGAAACACAAACTATAGACTCTGATTGGCTAGACCAGATCAAGTATTTCCAAAATGAAGTGTACCCCCCAACCTAAATGCTTCCCAATATCTATCGATAAATTTACAAACCCTGTGTTATTTTCTATGTTGTCCTGCATGGAGGTTTTACACTCTGACAGAATGGTATACGGCTGGCAAATTATTGTGACTTATTGTATGTCTAACGAAAGAATGTATGAGAAAGATGCAGGGGAAAAGGGGACTAGGGTAATTTATTTTGACTGGCTAGATTTTCTTGCACAAAGGATACATGAACAATTAGTAAGTATGAAAAGGGGCTCTGATGCTCCTAGTTTCAGGCATTGCTCAAGTTTGGTGTGGATGTTCTATGCTGCCACTAAGGACATAATGCCTTGGATTCCGATCAAGGACAAAACCAATGATGGGGAACCCTTGCCGGTTTATTACTGGACAAGTCACTTGAGAAGTAGTGAGTCTTATTATAGATTCAACTTGGAATTTATTGGACCTACCTTGAGAATAATGTATGGAATATGCCCTAGATTGCCACCCGTTGCTAAGCAAATTCTCATAATAGAGGGTGTTGAGGAAGGAGATTGGTATTTGTTGATCGAGGGCACAGGTATTAGATTATATGGTTTCATGGGAAACCTTTTTCTCTTGTCCCATTTTGTTATAGAAATGATTTTTGCCTTAGAAATTTGATGCAGGCAAAATATATTGATTTGAATTATGGTTATGGGAGAAAGAGAAAATATTTGCTTACACATCGCACTGTGGAGGATATTACCATCACTAAGAAGGGGTAGAGTCAACAAATCGACCAATACCTTGATAGGTTAGGTCTATTTTATATCCCCCAAAGATGGATTTATGACCCTGATGGTATATTCACTGTAAGAAATATAGCCCTAAATGGATAAAAGGCTTATAAGTTTGAAAAGAGGCCTAGGGCTCATTTCTAGCAAGGAAGAAATAATGATGAGACCACTCTTCTAGAGTGGAATGTTGCAAAAATGGTTCAACTGCCTCCATGGTTGGATTTCTATAAACAGATTGTTGATTTTAACCATGACAATAAGAAGAGTCATAGGATTATAGAAGCCACCATCAGTGACATTGAAGGGAAAACTTCAAAGAAAAAGGACCCCAAACTCGAGGAGGATGCTACTGAAGAAACTTATGAAGAATATCAATGGAATGTAGCAAAGATATCATATTGGTGGAGAATGAGGGTTGAGATTGGAAAAACTAAGGACAGGTTCGAAATGAAGATTGAAAAGGATTTTTCAAAAATATATAACAAAAATATCAGAACTTGGAGGTAAGGACGTCAAGAACATAGTGTTGACAGTTCAAAAGCCCCAAACTAGTTTTGAATCTCTCTCTCAACCCATATATCAAGAAGATATAGTAGAGGAGCAGGAGACTCCTTTGATAGCAGCTAAAGTTTCGAAAACTTTTCATCCTACCTCTGAACAAATGGACAAGTTTCCTAAGGAAGCTCAACTTATGAGAAAAATGCAATATCCCAGTGAAAAGGCTATCAGTATTCCAGTTATTGAAACGATATCTAGGCCTAAATGCTTAGCTCTGGGAGGTCATCCTCTAGACACAAATAATGACTGGAATAAGGATGAGAGTTTCAATTTCACCCCCCTTTCTTTTACCCCTGCAACATCAGTACAATTACATCTTGTTTTTGAGCAAGTTTTGCTTTCTGGAGTAGTACAAGGAGATATATCAGAAGAATACTCTAAGAGTGATATGGCTTCCTTTCAATTAATCCACAAAAAAAATAAAAGAGCCCTAGAGAGAAGGGAAAAGGAAGTTTCAAAGAAGTAGAGATTAGATATGGAGGAGATTGCAAAAGAAGTAGTTATTGCTGCTGAAGAATTGACTCACCAAGAACAACAACAAGAAATAGAAGAGGAGCAGGAGCACCCTACATCTGTAGGCGAAGGTATGATTTCTAACCCCTCTTTTCCTCTACAACCTTCTGAATACCCAAAGAAGTCTCTCTCCATTTTTGGTCAAGAAAATTTGACAAAGGTACTTTCTCCCTCTCACAATCCACCCCATGTTTTCTTGGTTGACACTGAAGAACAAGTCACTTTTGTTCCCTCACAGTCACCCCAAATCCCACTTCTAGCATCTGAAGTTCCCAATTCATCATCTCCCATCATTTCATATTAATCATTACCACCACCACCATCAATGGTACATAGCATTCCAAGTACCACCATTCATCTAATTGATAGTCTTGTGTCAGTTTCTATGAATTTACCAATAGCAACAACAACAGTTTTCACAGATTCCACTGTCATTACAGAGACTGATGTGAGCACTCCTACACCCCCATTGTCAGCAATTCAGTCTACCCTATCATTTTTGGTATCTTCATCTCCCTTGGCTGCTAGTTTTTCAAGTTCTATCACCTTGCCAAAAGAGCAGGCAGCCACACAGAGAGCAAATGATTTTTGGGCAGAAAAGCTTTCTAAGCCTTCTAGTAGGATGGCTATCACAAGAAGTATGTTTGTTGATCCAGTGGCTAGGCAAAGAGTACCTAGATCTATGACTCCACTTGTAAGTAAGCCCAAAAATGAAATGACTGTCCAAGATTATAGAGTGGAGGAGGTCACAGAAGATATTGATAACCTTCCTAAAGAGGATGAATTTATTATGGCCATAACCCATTTAGACACCCTCTATGTGAAAAATGATATATTCAGAGAGAAGGTTATTAAGCTAGAGAAAGGAATTGAGAAGCTTCAAAAGACTCTGAGAAATCAAAAGGAAGTTGAAAAGGCTTTGAAAAAAAAGGTCAAGGGCTAGCAAGAAAAATTTCAAGAGGCCAACAAACTCAAGGATCAACTAGGAGAGCAAAAGAAGTTGAATGAAGAACAAATGAAAGAAATTCAAAGTTTAAATCAACAGCTTCAAATAGAAAAGGCTAAGGCCTCTAGCTTTTCTAAAGTTGGACTGAAAAGGATTAGAAAAGAAATGCTCTCTGAAGTCCAAGAGAAATGTTCAGAGCTTTAATTCATGATTGATTTTCTTGATGAGGCTAGCCGCCTACTTCCCAATGTTCATAGATACCTAGATCATATTACCAGAGAGTTGCAGCCTATGGTTATTTCGATAGAACAAATGTACAAGTTGGTTGAAAGTAGAATTAGTGATTCTGCTAAACCAATTTCTAATAAAGAATGGAATCTCACCAGAGTTGCCACTAAAATCATGGTTAAGAGGCACATGGCACTCCAAAGAGCCTAGTTGTTGTTTGACAAGATTGAAGGTGTGATTAAGGATGTTGTCGATGTAAAGAAAGAAATGATTCAAGTTGGCTTCAAAGGCCTATGGATGGAGGATCACAACTTGCTATCCATGGAAGAGATCCATAAAAGCATTAATTAAGATTTGAAGAATGAATTTGGAATTGATTCTCTTGAAGAGCCACTAGCCCAAGAGCAAGTTGTCCAATTAATTGTTAATTTTACAAGATTAAGAGATCTCATGGAAGATCTAGTTAACATAGGGAATGCTGCTAATTATGAGGATATTGGAGAATTGCAATATGTTTATAAGAAGCTCAAAGAGACATCAAACCCCTCCGAAGAAGCATGGAAACAGGTTTTACAATATCTTAAATTGATGGTTCAGCTATTTGGTGATCTTCTGGAGGAAGGAATCAGAAACCACATTCTCCAGAAGAAGCAGAAGAAGAAGAGAATGAATAAGAGGTTGAGAAAGAGGCCCATGAAGAAGAAGAAGAGTAGGATGGAGTGGTTACAGGCCTGGAAGGGGCCCACACTTAGTTTGTTTTTGTTTTTGTACATATGCATGAGTTTTGCATTTTTGTTTTTTTCTCTAACAATTATAAAAAATGAGCAATAAAGGCATGAAGCCTATAGAGGCATAAAGAGCACCAGACTGTGTAAAGGTATTTTGCAGCAAGGCCTTATAAGAGGAGTAGAGTTACGCCTAGTTTTTGAAGATAGGCAATAGGCTTGTATTTTTGGTATAGTCTCTCATAAGTGGATGAGCCATGATGTTTTTGGCATGATTTCCATATGAACCTTTACCCTATAAGCAGATTGTTAGATTTTCAGAGGGTAGTGTTAATATAGAAGTTATTCTTTAAAGCATATTTTTAGAGATGAGTATTTTTGACTCCCAAAGTCCAATGGATAAGACTCTAAGTTCAATGGCTTTGCAAGCAAATCCACCCGGGAGGTGCCATAA
>JAQPPZ010006211.1:0-111553 GCA_028583015.1 Wollemia nobilis | reverse complement strand
TCCTTGGGTCTTACCCGAAAGTGGCATCCCTTTTGGGATATTTTCCACAAATAAAAAAAAAAGGAGCAATAGGAAGGCCCAAGAAAAATAATATTATAATATTTTATTATACTATTAAAATTCTAATGTTGAGAGCCCAAGAGGAATAATATCATAATATTAAAGATATAGGGTTAAGACCTAAAGTTATTAAATTAATTATAATAATTTCATTATAAATTAATTTATAATTTAATTTAATTAACCCTAATGTTAGGGTTAGAAGGGCAAAAGATTCAATTTATAGCGCAAAAGAAGGGCAAAGAAGAGATGGCACAATGGTATAAATACAAGGTGCATTGGATCGATTAAACCTCACACTCGTTCGTATGATATAATGAGTGCTTACGAATTTTCTGATCTCTGTGCAAAAGAAAAAAGGTTAATTTTTGTTTGATTCGACACCAATGAAAGGGATAAAATGAGGAAGGCTTAGAGCCTCACTACAAATCGTGGTGGCTAGGCTAGCAATAAGAGGTTGTGTGTTTGAGGCACTGCAAGGCGGGAGGTCCCACGATCGAACCCAGATGATAGGCTTGGGGAGTGTTTTAACTTGGCATTCTTTTTGGTCTAGGCACCCAACATAGGCAATAAAGTGCACAAGGTGCTTTTGCCTACCAAGATGAGCACCTAGCTCACACGACAGTTGAGTCGCGGCTAGGGCATTGGTGGTAGTGCAGCGGAGGATTGAATCCTGTCGAGGGCAATTGAGGTATTTAATTTTTAAATTAAATTTTCTCCTAAGGTTTTGTTGTGGCATGAGTTTTTGAGTTTAAAGGGAGGTATAATGTGTTTTATTAAATTTTATTTTTACCAATTTAATTTGAGATCTAGGTTTTTGAGGAGTGCTTAAAAGTGTGGAGATTATAAGGTGTAATTGAGATTTAATATTTTGTATGATGAAATATTTTAAGGGAATATTTGAATGAAATTATTGATAAGGTTTTTGCTTCCTAACTCTTGAGATTGGCAAAGAGGTTGATTGTGATTGAGACAAATTTTGAGGTCAAATATTCTTCAAACAAAAGGTATGGGTATATTATATTTGTGAGTGAAATATTGTTGGATGTTGTGAATGCTAAGTTGGAGTGAAAATATTTGTTTGATAAGCATTGATGAGTAAGCTTTCGTGTGCATGATTGGTGAATGTTTATGAGAATATTTGAGTGAGAAATTGAGAACTATCTTGAACTAGAGTTTGTGCAAGATCATGAGTATCATTGTTATGTGATATTGTTTGATAAGCATTGTTGGAAATATTTGAGTAAGCTTTCATATGCTTGATTAGGGTTTGAGAAATACCATGAGTATCATTGTTATGTGAATTTAGAATCATCTTGAGTCAAGGTTGAGTTCCATAGTGTGAGTTGTTGAAAGCTTTGGGTGAAACATTTGCTTAGGGTTTGCAAGCAAGTTTTGTTTCATTGGTTGAGTTGATTGAGCATAGTTGATTGGAAAGTGTTGGAGTGATAGTTCAAGTTCTATGAAACAAATTGTTCTATATTCTGATTTGATTTGGAATAGAGATTGAAAGTGATTGAGTGTTTGTGAGTGTGAAATATATTAAGTCTCTAACCATTCTCTATATATTTCTATGGTTAAAAAAAAGAGTTTGAAATTGATTGAGTATTGTTGTGAGTATGAAGCATATTGAGTCTCTAACCATTCTCTATATGTTTCTGTGAGTCAAACAAGATTCTGTGTAAAACTTGTTTGTGTGATTGAAGAGGTTTTCTATGATAGATTGAGTTGAGTTGAATAAAATTTTGTGAAAGTTTATGAGCTGATTTGAGTAAGTACTAGAGTGGACTTAAGGAATGAGTTGAGTAAGATTTTATGGAAGCTTACAATGTAGATTTAAGGTAAGTCTTTGAGAAGACTTGAGAGCAGAGTTGATTGATTGATTTGTTCAATATTTGTGTTAAGGCTTGGGGTAGATATAGCAGAGTTGATTTGTGATTGGATCAAGCTTTGTGTTAAGGCTTGAGGACATATTTGATGATAGTTTTGAGAATAGAGTTTGATATAGATTTGAGGGTAGATTTATGTTAGACCAGAGTTAGATTGAGCAGATTTATGCTAGATCGAAGGACTATGTTTAGTGCAAATTTGAGATAGATATTGAGAAAATTTGTGCTAGACTGAAGG
Source organism: Wollemia nobilis (assembly GCA_028583015.1). Taxonomy (NCBI): domain Eukaryota; kingdom Viridiplantae; phylum Streptophyta; class Pinopsida; order Araucariales; family Araucariaceae; genus Wollemia; species Wollemia nobilis. The sequence continues at coordinate 109,366 of JAQPPZ010006211.1, read as the reverse complement.
ATTGTGTTTAGTACAGATAAGAGACATAGATTGAATACATTTGTGCTAGATCGAATAATTGTGTTTAATGCAGATCAAATATAGATATTGAGAAAATTTGTGCTAGACCGAAGGACTATGTTTAGTATATATTTGAGATAGAGTTAAGAGTAAGCTTTGGAGGTGATAGAGCAGAGGATAGTAGTCTCTAGTGGATAGATATCCATTAGCCAGGGTAGTGAGGACAGAGGTCTTCTAAGTGAGAACATGAGTCTTCAGTGGAGAGAGATCCATAAGCTAGTGTAGTGGAGGTAGTAGTCTTTTAGAGGATCACCAGCGAGCAGAGGAGAAGGAGTTCTCTTGTGGATAGAAATCCATGAATCAGCTAAGGGGATTGGTGTCTCATGTGGATAGAGATCCATGAACTTGATTAGATGATTGGTGTCTCCTTTGGATAGAGGTCCATAAATATTGTGATAGGGAAGGATTCCCAAGAGAAATGTTGAGAAAATTTTAGTGAATTTTTTTTTCCATGGAGTAGCTAACATTGGGTGAACCACATTAAATTGGTGTCTCTATTGTGTGTTGTGATATGCATTGCATTGATTACTTCTATTGACATTGCATTGATATATTGGATAATATTGTTTGAGTAAAGAAAAGTAAAAAGAGATCTTATACTGTTCACCCCCCTCTTAGTATAAACTTGTGTTTTTCAATTGGTATCAGAGTGAGTTCCTTTAAAAGAGTCTAATAGCTTGAAGGAAAAACATGCAAGAACATAAATGGATTATCAGAATGGATCATCAAGAAATTCAACACCATTGTTCGATAGAAACAATTATGTACTTTGGAGCATGAGAATGAAGATTCACCTAATGGCACTTGGAAATGAAATATGGAAAGCAATTGATAATGAATACATATCATAATCTACTCCACCTATAGATAAAGATGGTAAGCTCCTACATATGAATAATTCAAAGGCAATGAATAGAATTTTAAAGGGCTTACATGAAATAGAGTTTAAAATGCTATGCATTTCACATCAACAAAGGAAATTTGGGATAAGTTGAAAGGTATATATGAAGGAGACAAAAATGTCAAAAGGGTAAAGTTGTAAAATTACAAGAGAACATTTAAAGACCTAAAGATGAAGGAAGATGAAAATATTGTAGCATATCTACTTCGTGTAGATGAGGTTGTTAACTCCATGCAAGGACTTGGGCTTAAAGTTGAAGAAATAGATGTTTGTGATAAGATTTTAAGGTCACTCCCAAATAGGTATAGAAAAAATATTTTAGCTATAGAAGAGTCAAAAGATATTGAACTTTTGACAAGGGATGAATTATATGGAATTCTCACAACCTTTGAGATGAGAATAAAAGAGGAACCTATTCCCTAGAAAGAAGCAACCTTCAAAGCTACAAAGAATATAAAGGATAAGAAGTTAGATTCAAGCAATGAGTTATCCGGTGATGAAGAAGAAAATAATGGCAGAAGGAACAATGACTCAAGAAAGTATAAAGGTACAAAATTAGTTAGGTATTTTAATTGTGGTAAATATGGTCACTATGCAACTGATTGTACAAAACCTAAAAATAGTAGTGAAGATGAGAAACAGGATCACAATAATAGATAAATAGAAATAAAAATAGAGATGCACAAAGCAAGCAAGGAAATAAGTTTTTCCAAAGGCATAAGAAGAGTTTCTATACAGACAAGGTAGGTAAGAGTTCAAGTGATAGTGATGAAAGCTCCTCAAATAATGATGAAGATGAAATTGTATTTCTGGAAGAAGAAGAATAAGTGGTTAGAAAAAGGTCACCAATGATTCTCAAGTGTTTTAGATGTGGTAACTTTGGTCATCTTGAAGATAGTTGTACAAAGAATGAATTCAGTTTCAGTGATGATGAATATGAGGATACACTTGAAGGACTAGAAGAAAGTCTTCTTATGGCAATAAAAAAGAAGGAAATGCTTCTAGTGGAAATAAATCATAAAGGAATAAAGATGATCCCAAAGGCAAAGAAATAGAGGAAGAATCAGATAAAGGAGAAGTTGATCTTGAGGGTGAGCTTATTTTTGCCCTTAATGAATTAAGTAAGGTAAGAAAGTAGAACTCAAAACTCAAGCTTCAATTTCAAAAATGTGATGAAGAGAAAGAAAATATTATAGAGGATCTAACCAACTCAATAGCTAAGACAGGGATATTTAAAGAGAAGTTAGAAGCAAAGGTTTTAGAATGTAAAAGGTTAGAGCAAGAAGTAGCTTCATTAAGGAAGGAAGTAAAAGAGTCTAAAGACAAGATACACAGGTTCAAAAGAAGCTCAAAGAAATTGGATAATATTATCAAGACATAAAAACCTACATCAAACAAAACAGGTCTTGGTTTTGAACAGATACAAAGAAAACAAGGAGAGGAGTCAATCTCAAGCTTCAAAGAAGAAGAAGATTCAGAAGAAGAGAGTGTAAGAGAAAGTGAGACTTCTAGGATGAGTTGGAAAATAGAAAATTCAACAAGGCAAGGAACAATGCACAAATGAGAAATAGATGAAACATGAAGCAACATAGGGTAAAAGAAACTAAGAGACCAATGGGGTCAAGGCAAGGTAGTTTCAATGGATGATGCCTCTCATGTCACAGGTTTGGTCACAAGGCTACATAGTGAAGGACACATGAAAGACAAGAATATGGAAACTTCAAAAATAGGTATCTATTTCAAGGGTATTGCTACTCTTGTAATCAGTTTTGTCACAAGGTAGTTAATTATAGAGTTCATGACAGGAATGGATATGACTTCACCAGAAGAAACCCCAAGATATTTGCACCTTTAAGGAATAACAATATTAAGTGTTATAAGTACAATAATTATGGGCATACAAGAAAGTGGTGTAGAGCAAAAATTCTAGAGACAAGCAGGAATAGGAATATTTAGAGGAATCAGAAGGATCAGTTGAGGAAGGTGGAGAAAGGTAAAGATCAGTGTATACTGGGAGTAGAGATACTCCCACCCCAGAATTAACCACATCAAGAGGAGGTGGGAGAGGGGCTAAGCTAAGAGTTTCATTCTTAGCCCCAAGCCCTAAAGGTGACCCTTTACCATTGATGTCAAAGGGGAGATATTTAAGTAATGGGAGAGCATTCAATCAGGGGGAGCAATTTATCAGGAGGAGCAGAACAGAAAAAGGTAAAGGAAATGGTAAAAGGTAAATGGATTGCCATCAATGACAAAGGGAGAGATTGTTGGAAATATGAGCAATATTTGTTGTCATTGATGTCAAGAGTCAGTTTTAGTGAGCAGTGCAAAAGGAAGGATGTCAAGAGTTAGTTTCAATAATCAGTGTGTGATAAAGATTGCTTCTAGATCTAAGGGAAATAATATTATAATATCTCTTATTATAATATTCAAGGTGGTCAAATAAGGTCTAAAGGAGCAATAGGAAGGCCCAAGAAAAATAATATTATAATATTTTATTATAATATTAAAAGTCTAATGTTGAGAGCCCAAGAAGAATAATATTATAATATTTTATTATAATATTAAAGGTCTAAGGTTAAGACCTAAAGTTATTAAATTATTTATAAATTAATTGTAATAATTTCATTATAAATTAATTTATAATTTAATTTAATTAACCCTAATATTAGGGTTAGAAGGGCAAAATATTCAATTTATAACATCAACATCGAATACATTTTCCTCCTCCGTCGATGTGGAAAAAAGAGATGGCACAATGGTATAAATACCACATGCATTAGATAGATTAAACCTTACTCTCATTCGAATGATATAATGAGTGCTTGCAAATTTTCTAATCCACATGCAAAAGAAAAAAAGGTTAATTTTTGTTTGATTCAATGCCAATGAAGGGATAAAATGAGGAAGTCTTAGAGCCTCACTACAACCATGGTGGCTGGGCTAGCGACAAGCGAATGTGTGTTTGAGATGTTGCAAGGCAGAAGATCCCATGATCAAACCTTGGTGGCAAGCTTGGAATGTGTTTTGACTAGCCTTATTTTTGGTCTAGGTGTCTAACATAGGCAATAAAATGCATAAGATACTTTTGCCTACCAAGGTGAGCACCTAGCTCATGCGGTAGTTGAGCCGCGACTAGGGCGTTGGTGGTAGTGCAATAGGGTATCGAATCCCACCAAGGGTAATTGAGATATTTAATTTTTAAATTAAATTTTCTCCTAAGGTTTTGTTGTAGCATGCATTTTTGAGTTTAAAGGGAGGTATAAGGTGTTTTATTAAAGTTTATTTTTGCCAATTTAATTTGAGATCTAGGTTTTTAGGAGTGCTTAAAAGTGTGGAGATTATAAGGTGTAATTGAGATTTAATGTTTTGTATGATGAAATATTTTGAGGGAATATTTGAATGAAATTATTGAGAAGGTTTTTACTTCCTAACTCTTGATATTGGCAAAGAGGTTGATTGTGATTGAGACAGGTTTTGAGGTCAAATATTCTTCAAACAAAATGTATGGGCATATCATATTTGTGAGTGAAATATTGTTGGATGTTGTGAATGCTAAGTTGGAGTGAAATTGTTTATTTGATAAGAATTGTTGAGTAAGCTTTTGTGTGCATGATTGGTGAATGTTTGTAAGAACATTTGAGTGATAAATTGAGAACTATCTTGAACTAGGGTTTGTGCAAGATTATGAGTATCATTTTTATGTGAGATTGTTTGATAAGCATTGTTGGAAATATTTGAGTAAGCTTTCATATGCTTGATTAGGGTTTGAGAAAGACCATGAGTATCATTGTTATGTGAATTTGGAATCATCTTGAGTCAAGGTTGAGTTCCATAGTGTGAGTTGTTGAAATATTTGGGTGAAACATTTGCTTAGGGTTTGCAAGCAAGTTTTTTTTCATTGGTTGAGTTGATTGAGCATAGTTGATTGGAAAGTGTTGGAGTGATAGTTCAAGTTCTATGAAATAAATGTCTATATTTTGATTTGATTTAGAAGAGAGATTGAAAGTGATCGAGTGTTTGTGTGTGAAACATATTGAGTCTCTAACCATTATTTATATGTTATTATGGTTAAACAAGAGAGTTTGAAAGTGATTGAGTATTGTTGTGAGTGTGAAGCATATTGAGTATTTAACCATTATCTATATGTTTTTGTGAGTCAAACAAGACTCTATGTGAAACTTGTTTGTGTGATTGAAGAGGTTTTCTGTGTTAGATTGAGTTGAGTTGAATAAAATTTTGTGAAAGTTTGTGAGCTAATTTGAGTAAGTCCTAGAGTGGACTTAAGGACTGAGTTGAGTAAGCTTTTGTAGAAGCCTACAATGCATATTTAAGGCAAGTATTTGAGAAGACTTGAGAGAAGATTTGATTGATTGGTTTGTTCAAGCTTTGTGTTAAGGCTTGGGGTAGATATAGCAGAGTTGATTTGTGATTGGATCAAGATTTGTGTTAAGGCTTGAGGATAAATTTGAGGATAATTTTGAGGATAGAGTTTGGTATAGATTTGAGGGCAGATTTATGCCAGACCAGAGATAGAGATTGAGTGGATTTGTGCTAGATTGAAGGATTATATTTAGTGCATATTTGAGATAGATATTGAGCAGATTTATGCTAGACCGAAGGACTGTGTTTAGTGTAAATTAGAGATAGATATTGAGTAGATTTGTGCTAGATCAAAGGACTGTGTTTAGTGTAGATCAGAGATAGATATTGAGAAGATTTATGCTAGATTGAAAGACTATGTTTAGTGCAGATTTTAGATAGAGCTAAGATCAAGCTTTGGAGGTGATAGAGCAGAGGATAGTAGTCTCTAGTGGATAGAGATCCATTATCCAAGGCAATGAGGATAGAGGTCTTCTGAGTGAGGATATGAGTCTTTAGTGGAGAGATATCCACAAGCTAGTATAGTGGAGGCAGTAGTCTTCTAGAGGATCACCAACCAGAGTAGAGGAGAAGGAGTTCTCCTATGGATAGAGATTCACGAACCAACTAAGGGGATTGGTGTCTCCTGTGGATAGAGATCCACAAACTGTATTAGGGTATTGGTGTCTGATTTGCATAGAGGTCCATAAATATTGTAATAGGGAAGGATTCCCAAGAGAATTGTTGAGAAAATTTTAGTGAAATATTTTCTCCGTGGAGTAGCCCACATTAGGTGAACCAAGTTAAATTGGTATCTCTATTGTGTGATGTGATTTATGCATTGAATTTATTATTGTTGTTGACATTGCATTGATATATTGGATAATATTGTTTGAGTAAAGAAAAGTAAAAAGTGGTCTTATATTGTTCACCCCCTCTCTTAGTATAAGCTTGTGTTCTTCATTTTTGTCATACCTTTGAACTTGGCCATGAGATTCATGATTAATGGAATGGCTTCCACCTCTACCTTGCCTGCTTGCAAATAAATTCAATTTTTTTCTCTCTTCATAAGAAATACTTGATCTACCTCCTTCATTTTAGTTGCTAGTTCCCCCTCTTGTGAATCCTCCTCTATTACTAGTTCCTCCCCTTCTTCTATTGCTGCTAATTTGAACTTGTGATTTGAAAGTATTTTCAATGGGAGAATCGACTGATCTATTTAGTTTTTTCTCATGATCTTGTAAAGACCCATAATATCATCAATAGAAACTTTTGACAGATCTTTTGATTCTTCAATAGCTACAACAATTGGATCAAATTTGATAGGAAGACTTCTCAAAATATTTTCTACAACCTTTTGATCAATTAATGTCTCTCCATAAGATCTCATTTGATTCACTATGCTTAATGCACGAGTAAAGAAATCATTTATGGACTCAGTATTTATCATTTGCAAATTTTCAAAATCTTTTCTAAGTATTTGTAATCTTACCAGTTTCACTTTACTGGTTCCTTGGTATGAGTTTTTTAGAATATCCCATGCTTGCTTAGAACTTGTTGCTACTGCAAACCTTGGAAGAATTGACTCTTCCATTGATTGTTGGATAAAAAATAGTGTCTTGTTATCCTTATTTCTATTCTCCGAAGATTCTTCTTGTGATAGGGTATTATGTGCTACTTGATCTGCTAGTTCTGGAAATCCATTCTCCACTAAATCCCATAGCTCTTGAGAATAAAATAAAGTCTTCATCTTGATGCTCCAATAGTCATAGTTCTTTCCATTGAACATTGGAATATGGGGTTGAGTAAGATTGCTTCCATTCACTCCTGCCATTCTACAAATAAACTCAAAAAATACCACAACCTAGATCTGATACCAGATGTTTATTAGTGATAGAGCATAACACAAAAAATAGAGAGAATATGAAAAATAAAATAGGGGATAATAGAACAGGGCAGAGATTACTGTTGTAAACTTAAATCGAATTTTATTAATTACTACAATAAACAAATGACATTGCATTGCACTCCATTACATTGCAAATGGTATTATTTATAGAATTGAAGAATAATCCATAAAACTTCTACATTGAACTAGACAATCGGATAATGAAGAACTCTGGAATTTACAATATTCTAGAAAATATTTGGAAACTGCATTCTAGATAATTTCTAGAAATTGCTGCAAATTTTTGGAAAATTGTGTTCCTAAACATTCTAACTAAATCTAGAATCAATCTTATCAGTAAAAAAGTAAATTAAATAGACTACAATAATTAAATATTTCTTTTAAAATGGATATATAAATGTCCTTTCCCAACGTCTATATTTTTTGATATTAGGTGAAAATAGGGTTTTGAAAGGGGCCCTAACCCTTTTACAAGAGAGGCTTTATGTAACAACCCAAAAACACACAACATAAGAATACAAAAATAGAAAAAGTTTTTTTTTTAATTAGGAGAGACGTACATGAACCCTTCATGAACCCCTAATCCAACTAATATTTGCCTAAAGTTTCAATCCCCTAAGTTTTCCTGACAGCTACATCTCACGAGGTACCATAACACAAGTTCGTCTGTGTAGGTGTATTATGTGTTACTTTAAATAAGCCCATCTATCCCATCACTCTTTATGATCTAGACTTATCACCCTCAGTTCATCAAAGGTATACACCAAATACTAATGCACCTTCATGGCGGATGCGAAACAACCTCTACAGAAAGATTAAAGGACTACCAAACCTAGAGTCCAAACAAGGTAAAACCAGGTGCTAAGCTTTATCTTCTATCACCACTAACTATCCCAAAGGGACTGAGATTACATAGCAACAAAGCTTCCACACAGATGCAGATGGTTTTACATTATAATAAGTGCTCCCTAAACACAACCCTCTCTCAAAACCATGGGTGGGTTTTCTCTATAGGTGATTCTTCCAAACGTAGTGCTCTCTCTTGGAACACGAGTGGTTTTCTCACTATAGCAGATGCTTCTAAAACATAGTGCTTTCAAACACAATGCTCACTCCTTAGAACAGGGTGGTTTTCCACTACAGATGATGCTTCAAACATAGGGTGCTTTCTCTTCGAACATGTTGGTTTTCCACTACAACATACGCTTCTAAAACACAACGCCCACTCCTTAGAACATGGTGGTTTTTAACTACAATGAACGCTTCTAAAACATAGGGTTCTCAAGCACAACACTCTCAAACACACACAATGCTCTCAAACACACACAACACTTTCAAACATAGAGTGCTTCTCAAACACATGCAATGCTTCTCAAACACACACAACACTTTCAAACATAGAGTGCTTCTCAAACACACACTACACTTCTCAAACATAGAATGCTTCTCAAACACACACACCACTTTCAAACATAGAGTGATTTTCAAACACACACAACGCTTCTCAAACACACAATGCTTTAAAACACAGAGTGCTTCTAAAACACACACAACGCTTCTCAAACACACACAATGCTTTTAAACACAGAGTGCTTCTCAAAATGCAACGCTTCCCAGACTTAGACGTAGGTGGTTTCCAATCCTTTTAAATGGATTATCACGCTATAGGGGAGTATAACCAGGTTTCGATCTAAAACATTCACCATAAAATTGCATGCATAAACAGATAAATTTTTAAAAACCTCCAACCTTAATACTCCTGCATAATAGAATCTGGTGGTGTCTTTGCTGCCTCTCCCATTGCTTGCTATGCATTTCTATATTTTCCCCGATCCCTAGTCTGCATCCTCCTCCATCCTCCTTCGTCCCCTTCATCCTCTTTCCTACCTTTCCTCTCTTGCAACTTACGTCCTTCCTTTCTCTAGGTGGCCTATCTGTCATCCCTTATCGAATCCTAAGCCCAACATCGAGCCCCATTTTCTTCAATGCTTCCGTCTCTTATCCTATGGCGCTAAAGAGTTATTTTACCCATAATTTCCATCTTTGGAAATTAATAGCCCCCTAGATTATTTACATAGATTGCACTATATAGGGGAAAGGGATATTTACATTATTAAAATGAAGAATGGTACCCTTTTTAATAAAATATCATTTACATGATATTTATCACCATTTAAAATATATTTCTTTTATTTAAAATAATTTCATAATTTCTCTTTCTCTAAAATAAAATATATTTTTATTTCTTAAATGGATTTTTCATTTATTTCAATTAATTAAAGTCTTTTAATGAATTTTCCATTATCATTAAAATGAACATCTTTAATTATTTTCAATGAACTCTCATTTATTAATTGAAATGAAGTTTACTAATGAGTTCAAATGAATCAATCATTATTTAATCAAAACCTCATTAATATACTAATGGAAATTTGATGATTGAAGGCGATTCCATGAATATCATCAACTTGTTAACCAATGGCAGAAAACCTCCATGGAGGATTGAGGTCGTCATCCACGAGGTAAGGATCTTTTTTGTGGCAAGACAGGACAGGAGGATTCACCATGTGTTTTGTGAGGCCAATAAAGTGGCTGACAAATTAGCCAATGTAGGTATTGATGCGGTAAGGGCATGAAAAACACACTACTGATTAAGGAGAAAGGTGGAAGGGTGCTTTTTCCCCAAGTTTTTCGTGATAAGCATAGAGTTTTTTCTCTAAGTCAACTCAAATGACTTTCATTGTAAGTAATGTTAATTGTCATGTTGAACTATCTTTTTGTAGTAAGTGTAAGGTGTTGTAGGATAACCAACACAATTTTTGAAAAGAATATTCTAAGGATGACTAGGATCCGCAATCTTAGCATAAGGCTAGATTTTGTATTAGGTTTTGGGTTAACTTGCAAAAAGCGATAATTAATAACGACTTTTATTGACCAAAAAAAAAACCTCATTAATTAATTTAAAATGAATCTTCATTTAGCATTTAAATTTAATTTGCTTTTCTTGATAAAAATTATGCTCTATTATCACTTCAACATAACAATTTACTTTATGCATCCACATACATTTTGTATTTGCTTTCCTATAGAAATTCCAACATTATGCTACCCAAGCCATGATGCATTAGAGAGCAATCAAATTTATAAAACAAAAAATAGGGAATATTTCCATCAACCCAATCACCTATCTTAGGCAAAGATTTTACGATAGCTACTAGGCTATCAACTAAAGCTTAAGGTGATCAGTCATCGATGATTATCCCTTCTGACAATGCATGCCTATATGAAGATATCTATCCATGTTAGCTCCGAGTACCTTAATCATCATTTCCCTTGATCTTAAGTACCCTAGTTTTTGGTGGATGGTTCTGCATTCTCCAACAATGAGTGTACCTAATTCTGCACACTTGGCAATATGTTAGCGATAACATGCCCTTCTAAATAAACTAAACATCATATAGTTTGTTCAATTGTTCAAACTAAGTATAACCACATCATAGGTTAATACATTGTTTCTTTGTGCCATATAGTCTACTAAGGAGGGTCATGACATCCTCCCCTGCTAGAATTAAATATCATCCTCAATGTTTCTAGTTGCCTTTGTTTTTCAACAGAAAGTAAAAAAATTATTACATCATATTAATCCAAACAAAAATAGAAAAATATTATTGCATAACCTCCACTTCCTCCCAAGTGGTATTTTTCTCAAAGAACTGGTCCCACTGGACCTTACATTGTTTGAGATTTTGATTTCGTAGAGACTTAGAATGAAACCCAAGAATCTTCACTAGTAGTACTTTAGTGGCCTCTAGATTTGCCATCTATAAATTAGAAACATCCCACACATATTTACGGTCAACAACATACTTCCTAAGCAAGGATATGTGGAAGGCGTCATGGATTTTGGACAGATTAGGTAGTAATGCAAGTTGGTATACAATCGGACTAATATTTTCCATGATCTCAAAGGGCCCTAAATGGATCCATATGGTTGATAACCTTTTTTGGCTTAACCCTTAAGGACATTATCCATAAAATACCTTTGAGTCCTTTTTAGATATAAACTTTTCCTATTTTACTTTTTAACCTTTGCCTAATTTCCTTTAGCTAATATTCCATCACCCTAACCATTTTTGGCCCAATCACAACTTGGTCTTCTAGGTTATCCCAAGACAATGGTGTTCTACACTCTCACCCATACAAGGCATAGAAATATACCATTCCTAGTGAGCAGTGATGTCCATTATTGTAGACAAACTCTACCAAAGGTAGACAATATTCCCAATAAGATTTGTTATCCATGCAGTACATGCAGAGCATGTCTTCTAGAACTTGGTTTACCCGCTTCATTTGGCCATCTATTTTAGGGTGGTATGCTGTAATCTTATATAGTTTCATACCAACTGCACTATGAAGGGATTTCCAAAATTCATAAGTGAATTTGGAGTCTTCAGAATTTGGAGTCTCTATCTGAGATAATTACCTCTAGAAATCCATGCAATCAGAATATCTCTTTGACGAATCTGCTAGCCATAACCTAATCATCGTCCTTGGTATTCTCTAGTATAAAATGGGTAACCTTAGTCAATTTTTCGACCACTACAAAGATGGCATCATGTTGGTACCAAGTCTTGGGTAAACCCACTATAAAATCCATGGATATAACCTACCATTTTTGCGTAGGTATATCATGCAAATATAGTTTTCCTACAGGATGTTGGCATTCTGCCTTAACGTTTTGATATTCGAGATGTTGAGCAACAAAATCCGTGATGTCCTTCTTCATTCCTACCCAAAAGAAGGTTCTCTTCATGTTTTTTTCGCATTTTGGCTCCTCTCAAATGAGTAGAATAAGGAGATCTATGGGATTCTTGCATTATCAAGTTCCTTAAATAACCCATATTTGGTATGATGACCCTTCCCTTATAACATAGAAAGTCATATTTCACACTAAATTCCTTATTTTCTTTAGGATCTATGTTCATCTTAACTCGAATTTCATGGTAATACTCATCTTGAGATTGCTCCTATCTCACTCGATCCATCAGATCTATATGAATTTTAGTTATGGCTACTATATATTTTCTTCTACTCAAAGCATCATCTACTTTATTCTCTTTTCCTTTTATGTACTCAATCTCGAAATCATACTCAGTGAGAAATTCCACCCATTTTCTTTGTCTTGCATTGTGTATTAGTTGGGTGAATATGTATCGTAGACTTTAATGGTTGGTATTTAATTCAAAGGGTCTTCCCACTAAGTAGTGGTGCCAAAACTTTAAAGCATGCACCACTACGACTAGTTCTAAATCATGCATAGCATAATTAACTTCATACTTTTTGAGCTTCCTTGAAGTATATGTCACTATTGACTCCTCTTGAGAGAGTACCCCTCCCAAACCGTCCATTGATGCATCCATGCACACTAAAAAGTACCCTTGTGGATCGGGAACCTTTAGTATTGGTGCAGTAGTAATCTTATGCTTTAGTAGTGCAAAGGCAGCCTCACACTTTTCTGACCACTTGAATTCCTTTCCCTTCTTTTGAAGGTTAGTTATAGGTCCAACAATCTTGGAGTAGTCCTTTATATAATGTCTATAGTAGCCCGTTAAACCCATGAAGCTTCGCACTTCAATCACATTAGTAGGGGGTGGCCAATTCAGAATAGTCTCTATCTTCTCTAGATCCACAACAATTCCCTTTTATGATATGACGTATCCAAGATATCGTACCTCTAGAACATAGAATTCACTCTTAGCCAAATTTCCATAAAGTTGATTTTTCCTTAGCAATTCTAACACCATATTAAGATGTTTATCGTGCTCTTATTTATCTCAAGAGTATATAAGGATATCATCTAGGAATACCAAGACAAAATGGTCCAAGTATTTTTGGAACACATTGTTTATTAAGTTCATGAAATCAATTGGGGTGTTAGTCAATTTAAAGGGTAGAACCGTAAACTCATAATGCCCATACCTAGTCTTAAATGTCATCTTGTGAGTGTCTTCCTCATGAATTCTTAACTGGTGATACCTTGACCTTAGATAATTCTTAGTAAACACCTTGTCATATTTTAGTTGATCAAATAAATATTTAATCCTAGGTAAAGGATATCGATTCTTGATTGTAGCCTTATTTAGAATCATGTAATCAATGTACAATATTAGTGAACCGTTCTTTTTCATGAACAAAACCAATGCACCCCATGGTGACACACTTGGTTTTATCAAATCCTTCTCTAATAATCCTTGCAACTAAACCTTCTTTTCTTACATTTCAATAGGATTCATCCTATACGGGGATCTATGAATAGGATCGACTCTTATCATAAGTTCAATTGTAAAGTCAAATTCCCATACAAGAGGTAACCCAGGTAGGTCCTCTGGAAATACATCCTGAAAATCTTGTAAAATCAAATGTTGTATTAGTATTTACCCATTCTCATAGTCTTCCACTTCATTAAGTTTTACTACATACACTATTTCTCCTCTCTTTAGGGTCTTTTTCAATTGCATAGCGGAAAACATCCGAGCTTCAAACACCCCTTGTTTGCTATGAATTCTTAGTCTCCTCTTGCCTTCTTCTAAATACTCAATCCATCGGTCTTGAAAATTGACTAAGGCTTTATGATCCCATAGCCAATCCATCCCTAGGACCACATCAAAGGTATGTAGGGGAGCTACATATAAACAACATTCCGTAGTCCCATTAGCTAGAGTGATTTTTACCATTAGATAACACTGGTTCATCGAGTAGGTCTGCCCAAAACCGTACTCAACCTTCCACCCTTGAGCCAAATATCCAGGCCTTTTCAAAATTGTCCTTGCTAGACTAGACGAAATAAAACTGCCAGTGGTCAAAATATTTACTTGCTTATTAAAAACCTTACCTTTCATAAGTAATGGGGTCGCTTGTCCCTCTATATTTTCCTTCTCGGTTGCGGCATAGATATGATGTTTTAGTTCCTTCCCTTTTGCATTAGTTGTGCTATTCCCTTCTCCATATGGACACTAATTATAGTCATTAGGTCCTTGAAATTATAACACCCTTCCTTGGGTTCTTGCTATTTTTTAGGTTTTTGATTCTTGATTTTAACTACTGGAGTTGGAGATTACAACTTCTGTGGTTGAGGTTTCGTATTGTTGGGTTTGTTATCATTGCTATGAAAGTTCTTCTTGAACTTCTTCTGATTTCTATTAGGTTTCTTCTCAAGATTTTGGGGATTCTTAGCCTTTCGATCTTGATCAACCTCCCATTTTACAAACCCAACACTATTCCTCTTCTTTAGCTCCTACCGAGCTTGCTCGGGTAGGGTTCCGTATTTATAATAGAAGTGTGACTCTACTTTCTTTGCTAGGTCATATACCTTTTGCAATGATTTAGGTTCCTGCATGTCTACATCATGCTTTAACCTAGATTCCAATCCAAGAGTGAACTTGTGAACCCGTATTTTCTCATTATAAACATGTACATATTTGAACAGTCTTACTAGCTTCTTATAGTACACCTCTACTATGCTGGTCCTTTGTTTCAAATTAGCAAATTCCTCAAACTTTAGGGCATAGAAATACTCTGTTAGGAAACTCTTCTTAAATATATTTATAAATTCATCCCATGGGGTTTCAATAGGTTCAATCTTAATTTCCTTATAGTGGGTTTACCACCATTCCAAAACATCTCCTTCTAGGTTAATCATAGCCCAAAGTGTTTGGGTTCCTTACGAGTAGCCTTTTATCGTAAAGTGAACCTGTGCTTCTCTTAGCCATGCTTCTATTGCATCCCCATCACCCTCCCCATAAAAATTGAAGATAATGATTTTTTCATGTCCCTAGCTATTTCCATTTTCGCTAAGGCTCTGGCTTGCACTTGTTATGTAGTTAGTCCACTATCTAGACCAATATATGAACCTCAAACTTACAAAATTTGGTTCACAATTATTTCTAGCAATTTATCTTATCTGGTCTTGCATAGCAACGATCGTAGCGGTGAGGTCTTCTACCTCCCTATTGGGGCTTATTGGTCCCCTATCCTAGTTTTCTTTTTCAACATTACTTTATCGAGTTTGTCTAGGCATAGGCCTTCCTCTTCTGGTCTTAGGTGGAATCTTAGCATGGTTCCATCCAAGAAAGAATATTAGATTATAGTTTCATCTTAAGCTATATTTTTAATTCAAGCCATAAGCTAGAGTTCTCTTGCTAGATGCATTAAAAATCTAACTAGGGTAATATCCTAGGCTAGGATCTATCATTTATGTCAAATTCCATACTAAGGCATCCTAATATCCACTCTACCTAGGGGTTACTACCCATCAGTTTCTAGCAAATAGGGTATTCTATATCATCCCAGCTTTAGCCTTTACCTTAAGCAAGCCTTCATTGGATACATATAATTCCTTTTAGCACACACATAAGCTCTATACCCTCATACCTAGAGCTCTGATACCAAATGCAATGACCCAAAAATACATAACAAAAAAATATAAAAATAGAATTTTTTATTTTTTTTACTTAGGAGAGAGGTACATGAACCCTTCATGAACCCCTAATTCAACTAATATTTTGCCTAAAGTTTCAATCCCCTAAGTATTCATGAAAGCTACATCTCATGAGCTACCCTAACACAAGTTCTTCTGTGTAGGTGTATCATGTATTACTGTAAATAAGCCCATCTATCCCATCACTCTTGATGAGCTAGACTTATCACCCTTAGTCCATCGATGGTATATACGCATCTCCTTACCATACACAAGTCATTATGTGTAGGTATACAATGAGTATTGTGAGTTAATCTATCCATATTTTCTACATGATAAGCTATCTTAACTCAGATGTAGTATGTCCACAACTTAGTCCTTTATATCCCTAAGGGGTCTCAATTCCCTTAGGTCTCCTATATTCACCCTAAGGGGTTCTCAATTCCATCAGGTCACCTATGTTCACCCTAAGGGGTTCTTAATTCCCTTAGGTCATCTCTGAGTTTACCCTAGAATTCTACTCTTAGATTTATATTAACAAGAAACCAAAGACTAATGTGCCTTCATAGCGTATGTGAAACAACCTCTGCAAAAATATTAAAGGACTGCCAAACCTAGAGTCTAAACAAGGTAAAACTAGGTGCTAATCTTTCTATTTTATCACTACTAACTATCCCAAAGGGACTGAAATTACATAGAAATAGAGCTTCCACATAGATGTGGATGGTTTTACGTTATAAGAAGTACTCCCTAAACACAACCCTATCTCAAAACCATGGGTGGGTTTTCCCTACAGGTGACGCTTCCAAACGTAGCACTCTCTCTTGGAAAACGAGTGGTATTCTCACTATAGTAGATGCTTCTAAAACATAGTGCTTTCAAACACAATGCTCACTCCTTAGAACATGGTGGTTTTCTACTACAGACAATGCTTCAAACATAGGGTGCTCTCTCTTCGAACATGGTGGTTTTTTACTACAATAGATGCTTCTAAAACACAACGCTTTCAAACACAACGCTCACTCCTTAGAACACGATGGTTTTCCACTACAACGAACACTTATAAAACATAGGGTTCTCAAGAACAACACTCTCAAACACATACACATCGCTATCAAAAGCACACAACACTTTCAAACATAGAGTGCTTCTCAAACACACACAATGCTTCTCAAACATACACAACACTTTCAGACATAGAGTGCTTCTCAAACACACACAACGCTTTCAAATACAAAATGCTTCTCAAATACACACAACACTTTCAAACATAGAGTGCTTTTCAAACACACAAAACGCTTCTCAAACACACAGTTCTTTAAAACACAGAGTGCTTCTCAAACACACACAATGCTTCTCAAACACACACAATGCTTTCAAACACAGAGTGCTTCTCAAACACATAATGCTTCTCAAAATTAGACGTAGGTGGTTTCCAATCCTTTTAAATGGATTATCATGCTATAGGGGAGTATAACCAGGTTTTGATCTAAAAAATTCACCATACAATTGCATGTATAAACAAATAAAATTTTAAAACCCTCCAACCTTAATACTCCTATAGAATAGAATTTGGTGGTGTCTTTGCTACCTCTCCCTTTACTTGCTATGCATTTCTCTCTCTTCCCCGATCCCTGGTCTGCATCCTCCTCCATCCTCTTTCTCCTTCATCCTCTTTCCTACCTTTCCTCTCTTGCACCTTACGTGCTTCCTTGCTCCAAGTGGCCTGTCCATCATCCCTTCTCGAATCCTAAGCCCAACCTCGAGCCCCCCTTTCTTCAATGCTTTCGTCCCTTATCCTCTGGCGGTAAAGAGTTCTTTTACCCATAATTTCCATATTTGGAAATTAATAGCCCCCTAGATTATTTACATAGATTGCACTATATAGGGGAAAGAGATATTTACATTATTAAAATGAAGAATGGTACTGTTTTTAATAAAATATTATTTAAATGATATTTATCACCATTTAAAATATATTTCTTTTATTTAAAACAATTTCATAATTGCTCTTTCTCTAAAATAAAAGATATCTATTTCTTAAATGGATTTTTCATTTATTTCAATTAATTAAAGTCTTTTAATGACTTTTCCATTATCATTAAAATGAACATCTTTAATTATTTTAAATGAACTCTCATTTATTAATTGAAATGAAGTTTACTAATGAGTTCAAATGAATCAATCATTATTTAATCAAAACCTCATTAATTAATTTAAAATTAATCTTCATTTAACATTTAAATTTAATTTGCTTTTCTTCATAAAAATGATGCTCTATTATCACTTCAACATAATAGTTTACTTTTTGCATCCACATACATTTTGCAGTTGCTCTCCTATAGAAATTCCAACATTATGCTACCCAAGCCATGATGCATTAGAGAGCAATCAAATTTATAAAACAAAAAAGAGGGAATCTTTCCATCAACCCAATCACCTATCTTAGCCAAATATTTTACGATAGCTACTAGGCTATCAACTAAAGCTTAAGGTGATCAGTTATCGATCATTATCCTTTTCAATAATGCATGCTTATATGAAGTTATCTATCCATGTTAGCTTCGAGTACCTTAATCATCATTTCCCCTGATCTTAAGTACCCTCATTTCTAGTGGATGCTTCTGCTTTCTCAACCTATGAGTGTACCTAATTTTTTACTCTTGGCAATATGTTAGTGTTGAGTGGTATTTTCACCCAGTTGTGAAAACACACTCTTCGATAGGATTTGGGTTCTAAATCCTCTGCTTGCAAAGAAATTAAACAAGTAACTTCTCCAAGGTTCTCGTTATGTTAGCATTTTGCATCTGTGTATTAATAATTTCAAATAAAGATATTCAATTAAAATGCTTAGAACACCTTAGTGGTTGCAAGTAACTGAAAACAAGGGGCACTATGGTTTATTTTACTGTGAAACTTTAATGATTGTTCTTTGAACCCTAATAAAGTAAATGTGATTTGGTCTCTATATGACCATGCTGTAACTTCAAAATAAAATTTAATGAAATGCCATAACATGAAGGAATCTATTTATGGATTTTGAAGTTTTTTAATTTTTTAATTTTATTTTAATGCTTAAAACAAATAAAGTTGGGACTTCTAAAAAAAAAGTGCAGAAAAAAGGAAATAAAATGCAAAAGAAAAGAAATTAAAATTGCATTCAGTTTGATGCTATCCCGTCCTGGAAAAACCGAAGATGTGAGGTTTCCATGCATGCAACCTAACCTATTGGACCTGCAATCATGCACAATCCTGATAAGCTAAGTGCTGATTCAAAGGGTTTTGAAATAAAATTCAAATTTCGAATATTCGCCTAATGCAACCCACAAAAGTGGCATTTAACATTATCTATAAACCCGAAATCTGAAAATGAAAGAATAAAAATTAAATCTATAGCATGCACAGAAGATCTCCTTCTTTCTTGCCCGCAAGATGCAAATTTTTGAACACTCCTGCATTAAAAATATGTCCTGTTACAATAGCAGAATCTCTGGTTTTCTCAAAACCAGCAAAAGGGGAAGAAAAAAACTCCCAAGCAGGCCCAGAATGGCTTCTCGCCTTTGGCACTGCAACTCTGCTTGTAATGGTTTTTGACCCTCATACCAATCTGTGCTTTCGCTTTTAAAGTTCTGGTAAATTGCTTCTCCTTCCATGACGGTTCATTTCGCCTTCCAGATTGCTTCGTTTCACCTTCCCCGCCTTTCCATTACTTTTGACTTTATGCTCGACATTGAGATGCTTGATCTTCTCTGTGAACTGTAATGCCCCTGCAGCCCTTACACATGTACGCCACGTGTTTTGCACTTTTTTGCATGTTCTGTAATGGCCCCCTGCAAATCGTGACCAAAAATAGCATGTCGCGATATTGTGACGTTTTTATGCATGCAACTTTGCTCCTTTACTTTCACCGTGAAAATGTGACATGTCGCGATATCGCGACATTTTCCTGCCAATAGCCTTGTTAACCTTCATGCGCCGTGAAAATGAGACATGTTGCGAAATCATGATATTTTTATGCTATCAGGTGGGTGCAACCTGTCGCGAAATCGTGACGCTTTTCATCTCCGTACACCTTGGCTACTTTCTATCGTGAAATCATGATGCCTTTTCATTCGGAGCTGTCTTGTGGCTTTCTATCGTGAAATCGTGACGCTTCTCTCTTTCAGGCTGCTTATGCTGTATTTGGCCGCAAAAAACGTGACATGTCACAAAATCATGACATATTTTCCTTCCATACCACTTCGCTGCTTGGAGCCGCAAAAATGCATCCTATCGCGATATCGCGACATTTTTTTGCTTCGTGCCCCTTTTCTGCTTGCTGTTGCGATATTGCGACATTTTTCGCTTCGTGCCCCTTTGCTGCTTTCTGTCGCGAAATCACGACGCTTTTAGTGCCTTGCCCTGTTTGACCGTGATTTTGTGACATGTCGCAATTTCGTGACAATTTTCCATTCTGTCTTTCTCTCTCCTCTCTGGACCGCGACAGAGCAACATGTCACGATATCGCGACACTTTTTCATTTTCGGCCGCGACGGAGCAACATGTCGTGAATCGCGACACTTTTTCATTTTCGGCCGCGACGGAGCAACATGTCGTGATATCGCGACACTTTTTCATTTTTGGCCGTGACGGAGCAACATGTCGCGATATCGCAACACTTTTTCATTTTCGGCTGCGACGGAGCAACATGTCGCGATATCGTGACACTTACTCATTTTTGTGCAATTTTGCCCTTTTCTTGATTTTTAGCATCTGGGTCACTGAGGTCTTCTTTGAAAAGCATGCAAAAAAAATGTGGGTCCCCAATTTTGGGGTGTGTTGTGGATCAGCCACAACAGTTAGCGATAACATACCCTTATAAGTAAACTAAACATAATATAGTTTGGTCAATTGTTCAAACTAAGTATCACCACATCATAGGTTAATACATTGTTTCTTTGTGCCATATAGTCCGCTAGGGAGGGTCATGACATCCTCCCCTGCTAGAATTAAATATCATCCTCGATGTTTCCATTTGCCTTTGTTTTTCAACAAAAAGTAAAAAAATTATTACATCATATTGATTAAAACAAAAAAGGAAAATGTTTTTTCATAACCTCCACTTTCTCCCAAATGGTATTTTTCTCAGAAAACTGGTCCCACTAGACCTTACATTGTTTGAGATTTTGATTTCCTAGAGACTTAGAATGAAAATCAAGAATCTTCACTAGTAGTACTTCAATGGCCTCTAGATTTACCATCTACAAATTAAAAAATATCCCACACATGTTTAGGGTCAACAACATACTTCCTAAGCAAGGATATGTGGAAGGTGTCATGGATTTTGGATAGATTAGATGGTAATGCAAGTCGGTATACAACCGGACTGATATTTTCCATGATCTCAAAGGGCCCTACAAAACGTGGGTCAAACTTCATGGATTTGATAGCTCTCTTTTTTGACTTAACCCTTAAGGACACCTTATATCCAATAAAATACTCTCTTGGAGTCCTTTTTAGATATGCATAACTCTTCTACCTATTCGTAGCTTCTTTAAGCCTTTGCCTAATTTCCTTTAGTTGATCTTCCATCATCCTAACCATTTTTGGCCCAATTACAACTTGGTATTCTAGGTTGTCCTAATACAATGGTGTTCTACACTTTCACCCATACAAGGCATCGAAAGGTGCTATTCCTAGCGAGGAGTGATGTCCATTATTGTAGGCAAACTCTACCAAAGGTAGACAATATTCCCAATGAGACTTGTTACCCATGCAGTACATGCAGAGCATATCTTCAAGAACTTGGTTTACCCACTTTGTTTGGCCATATTTTTTAGGGTGGTATGTTTTAATCTTATATAGTTTCATACCAACTGCACTATGAAGGGATTTCCAAAATTCATAAGTGAATTTGGAGTCTTTAGAATTTGGACTCTCTATCTGAGATAATTACCTCCAGAAATCCATGCAATTAGAATACATCTTTGACGAATCTGCAAGCCACCACCTGAACATCGTTCTTGGTATTCCCCAGTATAAAATGGGTAACCTTAGTCAATTTTTCGACCACTACAAAGATGGCATCATGTTGGTACCGAGTATTGGGTAAACCCACTATAAAATCCATGGATATAACCTGCCATTTTTGTGTAGGTATATCATGTAGATATAGTTTTCCTATAAGATGCTAGCATTCTGCCTTAACTTTCTAATATTCGAGACATCGAGCAACAAAATCCATGATGTACTTCTTCATTCCTACCCAAAATAAGGTTCTCTTCATGTTTTTTTTGCATTTTGGCTCCTCCCGGATGAGTAGAATAAGGAGATATGTGGGATTCTTGCATTATCAAGTTCCTTAAATCACCCATATTTGGTATGATGACCCTTCCCTTATAACATAGAAAGTCATATTTCACACTAAATTCCTTATTTTCTTCAGGATATCTGTTCATATTAACTCGAATTTCTTGGCAATACTCATCCTGAGATTGCTCCTGTCTCACTCGATCCATCAGATCCATATGAATTTTAGTTATGGCTGCTATATATTTTCTTCTACTCAAAGCATCATCTACTTTATTATCTTTTCCTTGTATGTACTCAATCTTGAAATCATACTCAGTGAGAAATTCCACCCATTTTATCTGTCTTGCATTGAGTATTAGTTGGATTAATATGTACCGTAGACTTTAATGGTTGGTCTTTAATTCAAAGGGTCTTCCCACTAAGTAGTGGTCCAAACATTTAAAGCATGTACCACTACGACTAGTTCTAAATCATGCATAGCATAATTAACTTCATAATTTTTGATCTTCCTTGAAGTATATGTCACTACTGACTCCTATTGAGAGAATACCCCTCCCAACCCGTCTATTGATGCATCCATGCACACTAAAAAGTACCCTTGTGGATCGGGAACCTTTAGTATTGGTGCAATAGTAAGCTTATGCTTTAGTAGTGCAAAGGCAACCTCACACTTTTCTGACCACTTGAATTCCTTTCCCTTCTTCTGAAGGTTAGTTATAGGTCCAAAAATCTTGGAGTAGTCCTTTATATAATGTCTATAGTAGCTCGTTAAAACCATGAAGCTTCGTACTTCAATCACATTAGTAGGGGGTGGCAAATTTATAAGAGTCTCTATCTTCTCTAGATCCACAACAATTCCCTTTGTTGATATGACATATCCAAGATATCGTACCTCTAGAACATAGAATTCACTCTTAGCCAGATTTCCATAAAGTTGATTTTTCCTTAGCAATTCTAACACCATATTAAGATGTTTATTGTGCTCTTCTTTATCTTGAGAGTATATAAGGATATCATCTAGGAATACCAAGATAAAATGGTCCAAGTATTTTTGGAACACACTGTTTATTAAGTTCATGAAAGAAGTTGGGGTGTTAGTCATTCTAAATGGTAGAACTGTAAACTCATAATGCCCATATCTAGTCTTAAATGTCATCTTGTGAGTGTCTTCCTCAAGAATTCTTAACTGGTGATACCTTGACCTTAGATCAATCTTAGTAAACACCTTGGTATCTTGTAGTTGATCAAATAAATCTTTAATCCTAGGTAAAGGATATCGATTCTTGATTGTAGCCTTATTTAGCATCCTGTAATCAATGCACAATCTTAGTGAACCATCCTTATTTTTCATGAACAAAACCGACGCACCCCACGGTGACACACTTGGTTTTATCAAATCCTTCTCTAATAATCCTTGCAATTGAACCTTCTATTCTTGCATTTCAATAGGATTCATCCTATACGGGGATCTATGAATAGGCTCGACTCCTCTCATAAGTTCAATTGTGAAGTCAAATTCCCATACAGGAGGTAACCTAGGTAGATCCTCTGGATATACATCCTAAAAATCTTATAAAATCAGATGTTGTCTTAGTATTTATCCATTCTCATAGTCTTCCACTTCATTAAGTTTTAATACATACACTATTCCTCGTCTCTTTAGGGTCTTTTTCAATTGCATAGCGGACAACATCTAAGCTTCAAACACCCCTTGTTTGCTATGAATTCTTAGTCTCCTCTCACCTTCTTGTAAATACTCAATCCATCGGTATTGAAAATTGTAGAAGGCTTTATGAGCCTATTGCCAATCCATCCCTAGGACCACATCAAAGGCGTGTAGGGGAGCTACATATAAATAACATTCCGTAGTCCCATTAGCTAGAGTGATTTTTACCATTAAATAACACTGGTTCACCGAGTAGGTCTGCCCAGAACCGTACTCAACCTTCCACCCTTGAGCCAAATATCCAGGTCTTTTTGACATAGTCCTTGCTAGACTAGACGAAATAAAATTGTTAGTGGCCCCACTATCTATCAAAATATTTACTTGCTTATTAAAAACCTTACCTTTCATAAGTAATGGGGTCGCTTGTCCCTCTATATTTTGCTTCTTGATTATGGAATAGATCTGATGTGTCGGTTACTTTCCTTTTGCATTAGCTATGCTAGTACCTACTCCATATGGAACTGAGTATAGTAATGCGGTCCCCGATAATTATAGCAATCTTCCTTGGGTCCTTGCTATTTTTCAGGTTTTTGATTCCCGATTTTAACTGCTGGAGTTGGAGCTTACAACTTCTGTGGTTGAGGTTTTGTATTGTTGGGTTTGTTATCATTGCTATGAGAGTTCTTCTTGAACTTCTTCTGATTTCTATTAGTTTTATTCTTAATATTTTAGGGATTCTTAGCCTTTCGATCTTGATCAGCCTCCCATTTTACAAACCCAACACTATTCCTCTTCTTTAGCTCCTACCGAGCTTGCTCGGGTAGGGTGACATATTTATAACAGAAGTGTGACTCTGCTTTCTTTGCTAGGTCATATGCCTTTTGCAATTATTTAGGTTCCCGCATGTCTACATCATGCTTTAACCTAGAATCCAATCCAAGAGTGAACTTGTGAACCCGTATTTTCTCATTATAAATAGGTACATATTTGAACAGTCTTACCAACTTCTTATAGTACACCTCTACTATGTTGGTCCCTTGTTTCAAACTAGCAAATTTCTCAAATGTTAGGGCATAGAAATACTCTTTTAGGAATCTCTTCTTAAATATGTTTATAAATTCATCCCATGGGGTGTCAATAGGTTCAATATTAATTTCCTCATAGTGGGTTTACCACCATTCCAGAGCAGCCCCTTCCAGGTTAATCATAGCCCAAAGTGTTCGGGTTCCTGATGAGTAGCCTTTTATCGTAAAGTGAACCTCTACTTCTCTTAGCCATGCTTCTACTGCATCATCGTCACCCTCCCCATAAAACTTGGAGATACTTATGTTTTTCATGTCCCTAGCTATTTCTATTTTTGCTAAGGCTCTGGCTTGCACTTGTTCTATAGTTAGTCCATTATCTAGACCAATATCTGAACCTCAAACTTGCAAATTTTGGTTCATAGTTATTTCCAACAATTATCTTATCTAGTCCTGCATAGCAACGACCGTAGCGGTGAGGTCTTCTACCTACATATTGGGGCTTATTGGTACCCTATACTGGTTTTCTTCTTCGGCATTACTTTATCAAGTTTGTCTAGGCGTAGGCCTTCCTCTTCTAGTCTTAGGTGGCATCTTAGCCTGGTTCCATACAAGAAAGAATATTAGATTATAGTTTCATCTTAAGTTGTATTTCTAATTCAAGCCATAACCCAAAGTTCTCTTGATAGATACATTAACAATATAACTAGGGTAATATCCTAGGATAGGACGTGTCATTGATGTCGAAGTCCATACTAAGGCATCCTAACATCCACTCTACCTTGGGGTTAATGCCCATGAGATTCTATCAAATAGGGTATTCTATATCATCCTAGATTTAGCCTTTACCTTAAGCAAGCCTTCATTGGATACATATAATTCCTTTTTATACACATATAAGCTCTATACCCTCATACCTAGAGCTCTGATACCAAATGTAATGACCAAAAAATACATAACAAAAAATATAAAAATATAATTTTTTTATTTTGTACTTAGGAGAGAGGTACATGAACCCTTCATGAACCCCTAATTCAACTAATATTGGGCCTAAATTTTCAATCCCCTAAGTCTTCATGAAAGCTACATCTCACGAGGTACGCTAACACAAGTTCATCTATGTAGGTGTATCATGTATTACTGCAAATAAGCTCATCTATCCCATCACTCTTGATGAGCTAGACTTATCACCCTCAGTCCATAGATGGTATATACACATCTCCATACCATACACAAGTCATTATGTGTAGGTATACTATGAGTATTGTGAGTTAAGTTATCCATATTGTCTACATGATGAGCTATCTTAACTCAGATGTAGTCTCTCCACAACTTAGTCCTTTATCTCCCTAAGGGGTCTCAATTCCATTAGGTCTCCTATGTTCACCCTAAGGGGTTCTCAATTTCCTTAGGTCACCTATGTTCACCCTAAGGGGTTCTTAATTTCCTTAGGTCACCTCTGAGTTCATCCTAGAACTCTACTCTTGGATTTCTATTATCAAGAAACCAAACAAGAATAAATCTAGATACTAAAACAAAAAGAGTAATCACTAAACATCTAGAAAATAAAGAAGGATTAACACTAAAATGGAATGTCATCCACGAAAAGAGAATCAGTTACCTATTATAACCAAACATGAAGGTAAAGTAAAAGCACCTTCTCTAAACCAATAAATAGTTCTTGCATTAAATATTGCATGGTAAATTCTCATTACTTTACAGAATGCTACATTAACTGCATCAGGGATATCTCCCCACAATTCTAGTCTATTTGAGCATAAGTAAATCAACATAAAATACAATTACCTATACTTTATTTCCATTGAACTCCTTGCTTCTCCTTGCTTCCCATTGGTTCTTTGAGGGTAGTAGGGGATCAGGGTACTCATGGTTCAGGATAGGCATACCTCTAAATGCATCTATACATTTACTTTGCCAAATTGCAACTATAAAAATTTCAATTAAGTTTCCAACCATCTAATGCATAATGGATATTATAAAAGATCCTTTACTTTTATCTTCACCTCTCAAGTTCCCTTATAGAGTCATCCAACATGTACTACTTAGATAAAGATCTAATTTTGATCAAATCCATTCATATCTTAAAGCATTATAGTCCCATACCTTTAACCTCTAAAACAATCCCTTTTTTTCATTCCCTAAATCAAAGTCCCATAACTTCAATTCAAAGAATAAATCTAACATCCTTTTTAATTCACAATTCCAATACTGTTTTAAAGAATTAAAGTCCCATACCTTTAACCTCTAAAACAATCCTTCATTCATTCCCTAAATCAAAGCCCCATAACTTCAATTCAAAGAATAAATCTAACATCCTTTTTAATTCACAATTCCAATCAAATCAAATACTATTTTAAAGCATTAAAATCCCATACCTTTAACCTCTAAAATAATCCTTCATTCAACATAAACTTTGTCATCAACTATATAACATAATTATGTTTTCCTTTGAAGTCCCTTTTGTAAAGTCTACATCATAGACTTACTAATCAAATATTTTCAACCTTAATCTTAGATTCATAACCTCAATTAAAGATTCACAACCTCTAGTTACCATAACCCCTTCATGATATTATTACACAAAAGGTCTTATTTTATTTAAAACCACATAAGGTAAATTTCATTCATTAAAGGTCACTTTAATTAAGATCTCATAAAATAATTCATAATAATTAAAGATCTTACTTTAATTAAAATATCTTAAGAGAATTCATATTAATTAAAGGTCTCTCTTTAATTAAAATCTCTTAAGATAATCAACATTAATCAAAGTTTTTTTAATTAAAATCTCCTAAGATAATCAACATTAATCAAAGGTTTATTTTTAATTAAAATCTCCTAAGATAATTCAACATTAATCAAAGGTTTCTTTTTAATTAAAATATCCTAAGATAATTCAACATTAATCAAAGGTTTATTTTTAATTAAAATCTCCTAAGATAATCAACATTAATCAAAGGTTTCTTTTTAATTAAAATCTTCCAAGGCATTTCGTATAAACCAAAGGTCTCATTTCAATTAAAATCCTCCAAGATATTTTGTATAAATCAAAGGTCTCATTTCAATTAAAATTACATGGGTAAACCTTACTAATCCAAGATTTACAACCAAAGACTAATGCACCTTCATGGCAGATGTGAAACAACCTCTATAGAAATATTAAAGGACTGCCAAACCTAGAGTCCAAATAAGGTTAAACCAGGTGCTAAGCTTTCTCTTCTGTCACCACTAACTATCCCAAAGGGATTGAGCTTACGTAGCAACAGAGCTTCCACACAGATGTGGATGGTTTTACGTTATAAGAAGTGCTCCCTAAACACAACCCTATCTCTAAACCACAAGTGGGTTTTCCCTATAGGCGGTGCTTCCAAACACAACGCTCTCTCTTGGAACACGGGTGGTTTTCCCACTATAGTGGATGCTTCTAAAATACAATGCTTTCAAATATAGTGCTCACTCCTTAGAACATGATGGTTTTCCACTACAGGTGATGCTTCAAACACAGGGTGCTCTCTCTTCGAACACAGTGGTTTTCTACTATAGCAGAGGCTTCTAAAACACAACGCTTTCAAACACAGTGCTCACTCCTTAGAACACGATGGTTTTCCACTACAATGAACACTTATAAAACATAGGGTTCTCAAAGCATAGTGGTCTCAAACACACACAACACTCTCAAACGTACACACAACACTTTCAAACATAGAGTGCTTCTCAAACACACACAACGCTTCTCAAACACACAAAACACTTTAAAACACAATGTGCTTCTTAAACACACACAATGCTTTCAAACACAGAGTGCTTCTCAAACACACACAACACTTTCAAACACAAAGTGCTTCTCAAACACACACAATGCTTCTCAAACACACACAACACTTTCAAAAAAAGAGTGCTTCTCAAACACACACATTGCTTCTTAAACACACATAGCGCTTTTAAATATAGAGTTTTTTTCGAACACAAAGTGCTTCTTAGACTTATACATATGTGGTTTCCAATCCTTTTAAATGGATTATCATACTACAGGGAGTATAACCAGGTTTCGATCTAAAACATTCACCATACAAATACATGCATAAACGGATAAAGTTTTAAAACCCTCCAACCTTAATACTCCTGCGGAATGGAATTCGATGGTGTCTTGGTTGCCTCTCCCGTTGCTTGCTGCGCATTTCTCTCTTTTCCTTAGTCCCTGGTCTGCATCCTCCTCCATCCTCCTTTTCCCCTTCATCCTCTTTCATGCCTTTCCTCTCTTGCACCTTACGTGCTTCCTTTGCTCTAGGTGGCCCGTCCGTCGTCCCTTATCGAATCCTGAGCCCAACCTCGAGCCCCCCTTTCTTCAATGCTTCCATCCCTTATCCTCTGGGGGCAAAGAGTTCTTTTACCCATAATTTCCATATTTGGAAATTAATAGCCCCCTATTATTTACATAGATTGCACTATATAGGGGAAAGGGATATTTACATTATTAAAATGAAGAATGGTACCCTTTTTAATAAAATATCATTTACATGATATTTATCACCATTTAAAATATATTTCTTTTATTTAAAACAATTTCATAATTGCTCTTTCTCTAAAATAAAAGATATCTATTTCTTAAATGGATTTTTCATTTATTTCAATTAATTAAAGTCTTTTAATGACTTTTCCATTATCATTAAAATGAACATCTTTAATTATTTTAAATGAACTCTCATTTATTAATTGAAATGAAGTTTACTAATGAGTTCAAATGAATCAATCATTATTTAATCAAAACCTCATTAATTAATTTAAATGAATCTTCATTTAGCATTTAAATTTAATTTGCTTTTCTTCATAAAAATGATGCTCTATTATCACTTCAACATAATAGTTTACTTTATGCATCCACATACATTTTGTAGTTGCTCTCCTATAGAAATTCCAACATTATGCTACCCAAGCCATGATGCAATAGAGAGCAATCAAATTTATAAAACAACAAAGAGGGAATCTTTCCATCAACCCAATCACCTATCTTAGCCATATATTTTATGATAGCTACTAGGCTATCAACTAAAGCTCAAGGTGATCAGTCATCGATGATTATCCCTTCCGACAATGCATGACTATATGAAGGTATATATCCATATTATCTTTGAGTACCTTAATAATAATTTTCGCTAATCTTAAGTACCCTAGTTTCTGGTAGATTATTATGCCTTCTCCACCTATGAGTGTACTTGATCCTGCACACTTGGTAATATGTTAATGATAACATGCCCTTCTAAATCAACTAAACATCATATAGTTGGTTCAATTGTTCAAATTAAGTATCACCACATCATAGGTTAATACATTATTTCTTTGTACCATATAGCCCGCTAGGGAGGGTCATGACACCTGATTATATTGAAAAATAAAAACCACAAGCCAAAAAAAGTGAAGAACAAAATATTATACTAAGAGGGGGATGAACAGTATAATATCAACTTTTAATTTTCTTTCCCAAAAAATATTATCCAATATTATCAATGATAATATCAATAACAGTAATCAAAATAATGCACAAATCATCACACGCAATAGAGATACCAATTTAACGTGGTTTACCCAATGTGGGCTACTTCATGTAGAAAATATTTCTATTAAATTTTCTCAAAAAATCCTTTTGGGAATCACTTCCCTATTACAATGTTTATGGACCTCTATACAAAGGAGACACCAATCCCCTAATGCTCTAATTTATGGATCTCTCTCCACAATAGAACCTTTTTTCCTTTTATCTAGTTCGTGGAACTTGACCCAGGAGAACTCTTTCTCCTCAACTAGTTCATGGATCTCTCTCCATAGAAGAACTCTATCTCCTCAATTGGTTCATGGATCACACTCCACAAGAGAACTCTTTCTCCTCTGCTCTGGTTTGTGGAACTCTATCCATAGGATAACACTTTTCCCTTTGATTTGGCTGATGATATTCTAGAAGATTACTACTCCCACTACACTGGCTTGTGGATCTCTCTCCATAGAAGACTTATATCCTCACTCATAAGACCTCTATCCTCACTGTCCTGGCTAATGGATCTCTATCCATTGGAGAGTACTATCCTCTGATTTTTCACCTCCAAAGCTTACTCTCAACTCTGCTCAATATCTATCTCAAATATGCATTAAACATTGTCCTTGATCTAGTACAAATTTTCTCAACTCTAGTTTAGGTCTAGCAAAAATTTGCTCAGCTCTATTTCAGGTACAACACAAATCTACTCATAAATTTGCATTAAAATATATCCTCAAATCTATCCTCAAGCCTTAACACAAAGCTTGATCCAATCATAAATAAAATCTTCTTAGATTTGCCCCAAGCCTTAACACAAAGCATGAACAAATCAATAAATCAACTCTGCTCATTAGTCTTCACTAAGAATTGCTTCAAATCTGCTCTCAAATATTCTCTAAGACTTACCTCAAATCTGCTCTCAAATATTCTCTAAGACTTGCATCAAATATGCTTTCAAGTCTTCACTAAGACTTTTCTCAAGTCTACTTTCAAATCTTCATTAAGACTTACCTCAAATCTGCTCTCAAGTCTTCACTAAGACTTCTCTCAAATCTTCTCTCAAATCTTCACCAAGACTTACCTCAAACTGCTCTCAATTCTTCACCAAGACTTGCTTCAAATCTGCTCTCAAGTATTCTCTAAGACTTACCTCAAGTATACTTTCAAGTCTTCACTAATACTTACCTCAAATATGCTCTCAAGTCTTCACCAAGACTTATTTCAAATCTGCCCTCATGTCCTCTCAAGAACTTGCTCAATCTGCTCTCAAGTATTTACAAAGACTTGCTTCAAATCTGCTTTCAATTCTTCACTAAGAATTTCTCAATCTATTCAAACACATGCTCAAAAAAACTCACAATATATGCTCAAACAATCTCATATCAAGCACACAATACTCTCAATTGCTCTGTCTAATCTTCAAAGTAATTCCTTTAACTTGAAGTAGTTTATATTCTATTCAAAATTTGTTTAACCTTTTTTTTCTTTGATGGAGATATGTCTTCAAAACCTGTTTTACTTGCAACAAAACCCTCTTGCCAATTCTAGATTAGATAGCAACAGTCTATCTCAAAATCTTCACAAATATTCTTCTCAATAATTATTTCACCATTCAAGAAATACAATAAAATATCAAGTCATAAATACACCTTATTATCTCCAATACTCTCAAAGTAATATTCAACACATAAAAATAAAACACCTTATAATCTCCAATATTCTCAAAATAATATTCAATACATAAAAATGAAGTTCCCTTGTGAACACCGTATAATCTCCAATGTTCTGATGTAGGAGCATCTAGAGGTTTAAGAGTGATCTTGCATAACCTAAATTTGCATTTGTTTCATTTTGTTCTAAAGTTTGTTTAGTTTTTTAGAGGATGGAGAAATAGACCCAACATCGGAAGAATCATCCCAATATCCTAGGCAGTTTGGAGATATGTAAATTTTAAGGTCTTCTACCCTGTCAAAACTAGTGAAAGTCCTGCTAGTAAAACTAGTAAAACTTGGAGGTCAATTTTGAAGGCCTTGGAGGTATTTTCAAGGGTTGAAATATGATGGTACTATATATAAACATGGTATCAAGTTTCCTACCCCTTCGAGAGCTTTCTAAAAAGGTGCAATAATAGTCATTTCGAGAAACGAGCAAGGAGTTAAGACCTCGGCAAGTTTACCCCCGAAATTCAAATTTCAAATGCACTATTCTAGGCTAGAAAAGGGGAAAACAGGGTATTAGAGGGAAATTTCAAATTGGTAAAGGGGTCTGTTTTGTATCCTCATTTTTTTGAAGAGATAAAAAAAATCTTTGGCTTAGATTCTGCATATTTCATTGTTTTTCAATAGATTGCTTGTGTTTTATTAATGCAACACACGCCCTTTAATTATCACGTGGCCTCAAACCAACCTTCGCATTTCAAAAGACTTTGGAAAAGTTAATTAAAATTGCATACCTTATAATTGTTGGCCCACATCACCATAAGTATTGCCCATGGATTTGACGACCAACGCTCAACAACCAGCAAACTCGAACCCATGACCTATGCCACAGTAGTGCCTTAGCCCAAGGCTAAGCTACTGCATGTTCTATACTTCCAGATGTGAACCAAATGTCCACGCTCTCCAGTTAATGTTTTCGCATGAATTTCAACAAAAAACAAGGACTTCTCTCCTTCTTTGCAAAAATGAATCGCATGGGATTTGAAACCACAACCTGCTCCTCACAAGCACCTTAGCCATGCCTTCGACCATCGTTTGTGCTTCCTAGTACCTTAGGATATTTTTGTCACACCAATAGAAATTAAACACAATTGTATCCTATTAAAATAAAACTCATGAGCTTCCTCTTCCCTCTCGAAAATGCAACACTCAAATATCATCAACTCGCATTTGAATAATTGCTTCACGAGATGTTTGGAAATAAAAATTATTTCCTATTAATACTTTATCCTTTGCATTAAAACACGTTGGCCCTTTCAAATTTTAAATTTAATTTAAACACTTTAAAATTTGCACCATTAATTATTTAAATTAAAATTTTAACCTTTAGGTTAAAATATTTTAATTTAAATAAATTAAATTAAAACCTCTGCCAACCTTTATAATCTGCTCAATGGGTCTTGTCGGGGATATATATTTTTAATGATTCCTTGGATCTTGTTATTTCTTGTCTCTTTCTTTTGTCCGAATATTATAATATTATTTAAACTTGCTTTCCTTTGCTTGGGTCTTCTACCTTTTATACCTCTTTAGGCATATAATATTTAAAATAAATGTTATACCCTTTTTATTTTAACAACTTCCTTACATTTTAGAAAATCAACCTTGTGACATCAATGACGACAAAACTGGACATCAAACCTCTTAACATCAATGACAATAAAACTTGCTCAAATTTCCAACAATCTCCCTCTTTGTCATTTATGGCAACCCCTTTTTGTTTAAGCATTCCATTTTATTTTTTATATCTGCTCCCCCTAAGAAACTGCCCCCCTGATTGAATGATCTCCATCTAGCTCAAATATCTCCCCCTTTGACATCAATGGCAAAGGGCCACCTTTGGGGCTAAAGATAATACTCTTAGCTCAGCCCCCTCCCCACCTCCTCTCCTTGAGGTGGTTAATTTTGGGGTGGGAGAATCTCTACTCCCAACATACAATGCTCTTTTTCTTTATTCACCTTCTTCCTCAACTAGTCCTTCTGATTCTTTTGAGTATCCTTGTTCTTGCTTGTCTTTGGAAATTCTGCTCTACACCACTTAGCCATATGCCCAACATTATTGCACTTATAAAACTTAATATTGTGGTTTCTTGAAGGTGCAAATGTCTTGAAGTTCCTCCTAGTAAAGCCATATTCATTCCTGTCATGAACCCTGCAATGAATTGCTTTATGACCAAAATGATTACAAGAGTAGCAATACCTTTGAAAGAGATGCCCATTTTTGAAATTTCTCTTGGTGAAACCATATTCATTCTTTTCATGTATCCTGCACTACATAGCATTGTGACCAAACCTGTGACATGAGAAGCAATATCCTTTGAAGAATTCTTTCCTTTGACCCATTGGTATCTTAGTCCTTTCTTCCTTGTGATGTTCTCTGCTCCTTGTTTGTGCATTATTTCCTTGGTGAACCTTATATTTTTCAACTTATCATCATAAGTCTCACTTTCTCCTTCAATCTCTTCTTCTAAAGCTTCTTCTTCTTTGGAGATTGAGATTGAATCCTCTCCTTGTTATCTTTATTCCTCTTCAAAACCAAGTCTTGTCTTGTTTGATGAAGATCCTTGTACCTTGATAATCTTATCCAAGGTTTTTGAGTTTCTCCCAAACCTGCGTAGCTTGTCTTTAGGCTTTTTCATTTCCTTCATTAGTGAAGCTACCTCATGCTATAATTTTTCACATTCTAACTCTTTTATATTTAACTGTTCAATCATGTCTTCTTCAACTCCTTTTTACTTTTTAAATTTAACTCTCAAGTCATTCAGATCTTGTATAAGCCTTTCTTTTGTTTTCTCATCTTCTTGAACCTGATCCTTCAATTTTGAATTTTGCTTCCTAACCTTTTTCAATTCTTTAAGGGAAGCAACAAGTTCTACTTCTATATCAACTGTGCCTTCATTCTATGATTCTTCCTCTAGAAACTCAAGAGCATCTTCATATTCTTCTTCACTGTCACTAAACCAATTCCTTGTATAGTGATCTTCAAGATGACCAAAGTTACCACACCTAAAACATTTGAGTATTTTTTGTTCCCTTTTAGCTTCTTTTCAACATCTTCTTTTTCTACTGCCAGAAATAGAATTCATTCGTCATTATCTTAGGATCTCCCATCACTATCACTTGAACTCTTACATGTATTATCTGCACAAAAAATCTTCTTATGCCTCTGGAACAACTTATTTTCATGTTTTTTTTGGCCATACCTATTTTTCTTTTGATACTTGGATTTTCCTGATTTCCTATTCTTATGATTCTATTTTTATTCACCACTACTACTTCAAAATTTTAGATAGTTATATTCATAGTGACCATATTTACCACAATTGAAACACTTGACTATTTTCATACCTTTGTGCTTTCTTGAGTCCTTATTCATTCATCCATAGTTTGCTTCTTCATCATTGGATAACTCATCATTTGAATCTGAATTCTTGTCTTTTATCTTCTTTGCTACTCTGAAGGTTACCTCTTGCTTGGGGATAGGATACTTTCCTATTATCATATCAAAAACTATGAGATTTCCATGCAACTCATCCACAGTCAAATTTTGAATATCTCTTGTTTCTTCTATGACTGAAACATTTTCACTATACCTCATAGGAAGTGACCTTAAAACATTTTGAAAAACATTTGATTCTTCAACTTTACATCCAAGTTCTCGCATGAAGTTAACAAACTCATCCACACGAAGTAAGTATGTAGCAATGTCTTCATCATCCTTCATCTTCAAGTCTTCAAATATTTTCTTGTGATTTTATAATTTTTACATCTTGACCTTTTTGTGTCCCTCATATGTTTTCTTCAACTTTTCCCAAATATCTTTTATTTATGTGTAATGCATAAATTTTACAAACTTTGTTTCATGTAAACCACTTAATATTGCATTCATTGCCTTTGTATTATACAAATATAGTAGCTTACCATATTTATCTTTAGGAGGACTAGATGGAGGTGTGTATACATCCTCACTTGTTTGCCATGTCTTAATTCCTTGTGTCATAAGGTAAGTCTTCATTCTTACACACCAAAAAGCATAATTTTTCTCATTGAACAATGGTGCCTTATTTGTTGAAGATACACTCTAAGATGCCATTTGTGTTCCTGTAAACATTTCCTTCAAGCTGTTAAACTATTACAAAGGAACCCGCTCTAATACCAATTGAAGAAAACAAGCTTATACTAAGAGGGGGGTTGAACAGTATAAGACCAACTTTTACTTTTATTTCCCAAACAATATTATCCATTATTATCAATGGAAATATCAATAATAGTAATAAAAGTAATGCACAAACCATCACACACAATAGAGACACCAATTTAACCCATGTCACCCAATGTGGGCTAATCCATGGAGAAAATATTTCTACTAAATTTTCTCAACAAATCCTTTTGGTAATCAATTCCCTATTACAATGTTTATGGACCTCTATCCAAAGAAGACATAAATACCCTAATGCTCTGATTTGTGTATCTCTAAAGAACTCTTTCCCATTTTCTTTGGTTCGTGGAACTTGACCTAGGCTAACTCTTTCTCCTAAACTAGTTCATGGATCTCTCTCCACAGAATAACTCTACATTCCTAGCTGGTTTGCAGAGCACACTCCATAGGAGATATATTTATCCTTTGCTTTGGTTTGTGGAACTATATCCACAAGAAACCTCTTTCCCCTATAGTCTGGCTGATTATCTTCTAAAATACTACTACCCCCACTACACTAGCTTGTGGATCTCTCTCCATAGAATACCTATGTCCTTACTCAGAAGACCTCTATCCACACTACCTTGACTAATGTATCTCTATACACTGGAGACTATTTTCATCTATTCTATCACCTCAAAATATTACTCTCAACTCTTCTCAATATGTATCTCAAATCTACACTAAACACTATCCTTGGTCTAGTAAAAATTTGATCAACTCTATTTTAGGTATAGTATAAATCTGCTCACAAATCTGCACCAAAATCTATCCTTAAATCTGTCCTCTAGCCTTAACACAAACCTTGATCTAATCATAAATCAACTCTGATTATATTTATCCCAAGCATTAACACAAATATTGAAGAAATCAGTCAATCAACTCTGCTCACAAGTCTTCACTATGGATTGCTTCAAATCTGCTCTCAAGTCTTCTCTAAGACTTACCTCAAATTTTCTCTCAAGATTTCTCTAAGATGTGCCTCAAATTTGCTTTCAAGTCTTCACTAAGACTTACTTTAAATTTGCTTTCAAGTCTTCACTGAGACTTACCTTAAATCTTCTCTCAATTCTTCACAAAGACTTGTCTCAAAATACTCTTAAATATTCACCAAGATTTACTTCAAATATGCTCTCATATCTTCTCTAAGACTTACCTCAAATCTACTTTCAAGTCTTCACTGAGACTTACCTCAAATCTGCTCTCAATTCTTCACCAAGACTTTCTTAAAATCTACCCTCAAGTCCTCTTAAGAACTTGCTCAATCTGCTCTTAAGTATTCACAAAGCCTTGCTTCAAATCTACTTTTAAGTCTTCACTAAGACTCGCTAAATATTCTCAAATACATGCTCAAAACAACTCATAAGATATGCTCAAACAATCTCATATCAAGCACACAATACTCTCAATTGCTTTTTCTAATCTTCAAAGTAATTCCTTTAACTTGAAGCAGTTTATATTCTATTCAGAATTCATTTAACCTCTTTTTGCTTTGATGGAGATACATATTCAAAATCTATTTTACTTACAACAAAACCCTCTTGCCAATTCTAGGTTAGATAACAACAGTCTATCTCAAAATATTTACAAATATTCCTCTCAATAATTATTTTACCATTCAAGAAATACAACAAAATATCAAGTCATAAATTGTTGGCAATTTTTGGTACCTTGGGTACATTGCCTTTGCTCAAGTGTAGATGTTGTCATTGATGTCAAGAAGCTTTTGAAGGAATTTGATTTGATGTCAAAAGGATCTAGTTCAAGGAAGGGTTTTTGTGAAAACCAAGGTAGACAAAATAAAAGGTTTTATTTAAAACCATGGACAACATATTTGAAATGGGTTTTCTTAACCCGTTCTTTTCGTTTTTGAAAAAGGTGCCCGTGATGGGTTTTTTTTTTTTGTTTTTTTTTTATTTATTTATTAAAATTTTTCCACGACAAAATCATGTTTGGCGACGTGTTTGGAAATGCATCAAGTCTATTAAATGGCAAATGATTTCATTAATGTTGTTGGAGTCGATTTTTTGTCATTTCTTTTGACATCGGCCCTTCGCGCGAAGGAGGAAGACAAGCTTTACGCGGACAAAGGTGTGACGGGATTGGTCATGGCGCCAAGGATGAGGCACACACGATGATAAGAACCAATGGAGTTTTGATTAATGCATGCGCCTTGATTTTTGTGAGAGTAAAAGGAGGAAGCGTTCATTGTGTGCGGACGTTCTTGTTCACTATGGTCAAGGGGGGTGTTCGTTTTTCACCAAGGAGGAGACTTTCGGAGATAAGAGGGAGGCCCATCTCCTTCCTCACGTGGGCATGGATAGCCCACTGTTTAGCCAAGAAACTTGCTAGAGGAGCGACGGGTCATCGTTTGAATCCCCTTTTGAGGGGTGTAAGAGGTATCCACGCGAACTCCAATTTTTCAATGATAAATTTTATTTTCATTGTTTATTTTTCCAATTTTTTGGGAGGTTAGGTTAGCAATTATTTTTTTTATAGTTTTTATTAGTTAAAGGAGAGAAAAGGGGTATGGTGTTGACTATGTTTTTTTGTTCATTTTTTTGCGGATGGTTTTTGTTATATTTTTAATATTGTTTGAGGAAGAAATTAAATATCCTATGTTTGATTTTTGAGGGAGCTTGATCTTTAAGTATTTTATTATTTTGATATTGGAGTTGATAAGGTGATTAAAAAATGTTATGTATGATTTGTTGAATGAGGTTGAAAGAAGAAGACATAGAATCTTGATTATTTTGAACCAGGAATATTCTTGAGGAAATTTAAAGAAATATGTGTCTACTAACCTTCTTGAGTTTGGAAAAAGGTGGTTATGGTTATGACAAATTTGTGAGATCTTTTCATCTTCAATAAGGTATGGTACATTCTTCTTATGGTATGATTGGTTTTTTTCCTGAAATGATTGGTGAAAAGGTATTCAACCGGTTTCTTTTTGGGTTAAATCCTATTTTCTTTTTTGAGACTACTTATCATTGTTATCCTTGATGGATTTTTGTGAATCATTTTGGTTTGAGGTGTGGAGCTTGTGCACTAGGGTTTATTTTTAAGTCTTCTACTTGCATTGAGCGGTGACCCTTAGTTGGTGTTTTGATATTAATGGTGAGTTGCTTCCATAGATTGTTTGATGTTTTGCTTTACTTGATTCATGATATTGGGCTTACTCCCTTGGTTGATTTGGGGTTATTCTTTCATTTGGTGATATTTTTGGTCTATTTTTTCAAATATCTTTGGGGGATTTTCTACTTGTTTCCTTTCTTGATGTTGGTTGAATGTTAGTTAATGTTTTGATATTTGGTTACCTTTCTATGGCATGTTTTGAAGCCCTAATTTTTTGAGAAAAGATATTGGTTGTGGAAAGAACATGATTAGCATTGTTATATGAGATATTGCATGTTTGACAATTGTTGGGTTGTGTTTCATGTTCTTGAGAAAAGCATACTACATCTATCTTATTCTTTTGATATTTGATATTGAGTTGAGATTGATATTGGGAGTTAAGTATAGAACATATTGAGTCTCTAACAATTCTCTTTATGCTTCTATGAGGTTGATGAATCACATTGGGTATCTAACAATTCTCTTTGTGGGTTCATGCCAAGCAAGTTTTTCTTGATGAACTTGTGAGCAGTGTTTTGGACAGTTCCGTTGGGGACTTGTAAGCAAATTTGGACAGTTTCGATGGGGACTTGTGACGGGTTTTGGACAGGTTCCGTTGGGGACTTGTGAGAAGATTTGGATAGGTCCTTGTAGAGGACTTGTGAAGCTGAGTTTGATAGTTCTATCAGAGAACTTGAGGACAGAGGTGCATTGGTTCTATGAGAAGAACCCGAGGACATTTGTACTAGACCGAAGGACTGTGTTTAGTGCAAATTCAAGGACCAGCTTTGGAGGTGATAGAGTTGAGGATAGAGGTCTCCAGCTAGAGCAGGGAAGACATGTGTCTTCTATGGATAGAGTTCCATTTGCTAAGGGCAGCGGAGGTAGAGGTCTTCTAGAGGATCACCAGAGTAGAGCTAGGGGAAGGTATCTCCTTTGAGCAGAGGCTCATAAATTCAGATTGGTGGAAGGTATCTCCTTTGGGCCGAGGCTCATAAACATTGTAATTGGGAAGGTTTCCCAAATAACTTTGAGATAACTTGTAGAGAAAAGTTTTATGGACATAGCCCAGGCTTTCTGGGTGAACCACGTTAAAATTGGTGTCACTTTGTGGATGATATTGTGCATTGTTTTGATATTGCTTTGGATATATTGCTTTACTGTTTTGAAGTATAAAGGAAAAATTAAAAAGAGGTCTTATACTGTTCACCCCCCCTCTCACTATAAGCTTGTGTTCTTCATAAATATACCTTATAATCTCCAATACTCTCAAAGTAATATTAAGCACATAAAAATAAAGTTCCTTTGCTAACACCTTATAATCTTCAATATTCTCAAAATAATATTCAATACATAAAAATGAAGTTCCCTTGTTAACACCTTATAATCTCCAATCCTCTCAAAATAATATTCAATACATAAAAATGAAGTTCCTTTGTTAACACCTTATAATCTCCAATTTTTTATTTTCTAAGCATATATATATATATATATATATTATTTCAACAATCCTTATGACTCCCTAAGATTTTTAACACATGCCCTTTAATTATCACGTGGCCTCAAACCAACCTCCACATTTCAAAAGGCTTTGGAAAAATTAATTTAAAATTGCATACCTTATAATTGTTGGCCCACGTCACCAAAAGTATTGCCCATGGCTTCGATGACCAACGCTCAACAACCATAAAACTCGAACCCGCAACCTATTCCACCATAGCACCTTAGCCCAAGGCTAAGTCGTCGCATGGGCTACACGCCTAGATGTGAACAAAATATCGATGCTCTCCAACTAATATTTTCATACGAATTTCAACAAAAAATAAAGACTTCTCTCCTTCTTTGCAAAAAGGAATCACATGGGAGTCAAAACCACAACCTGCTCCTCACAAGCACCTTAGCCACACCTTTGACCGTCGTCTGTGCTTTCCAGTGCCTTGGGATGTTTTTTTCATACCAATCAAAATTAAACACAATTACCTCCTATTAAAACAAAACTCACGAGCTTCCTCTTCCCTTTCGAAAATGTAGTGCTCGAATATCATCACTTCACATTCGAATAATTGCTTCATGAGATGTTCGGAAATGAAAATCATTTCCTATTAATACTTTATCCTTTGCATTAAAACACATTAGCCCTTTCAAATTTTAAATTCGATTTAAAGACTTTAAACTTTGCACCATTAATTATTTAAATTAAAATTTTAACCTTTAGGTTAAAATATTTTAATTTAAATAAATTAAATTAAAACCTCTACCAACCTTTATAATCTGCTCAATGGGTCTTGTTAGGGATATATATTTTTAATGATTCCTTGGACCTTGTTATTTCTCACCTCTTTCTTTTATCCAAATATTATAATATTAAATATTATAATATTATTTAAACTTGCTTACCTTTGCTTGGGTCTTCTACCTTTTAGTCCTCTTTAGATGTATAATATTTAAAATAAATATTATACCATTTTTCTTTTAACAACTTCCTTGCATTTTGGAAAATCAACCTTGTGACATCAATGACGACAAAACTGGACATCAAACCTTTTGACATCAATGACAACAAAACTTGCTCAAATTTCCAACAATATCTCCCTTTTCATTGATGGCAACCCTTTTTTTTTTAAGAATTCATTTTCCTTTTTAGATCTGCTCCCCTGAGAAACTCCTCCCTCTCACTGAATGCTCTCCCCCTAACTCAAATCTCTTCCCATTTAACATCAATGGCAAAGGGCCACCTTTGGGACTAAATATAAGACTCTTAGTTCATCCCCCTCCCCACCTCCTCTCCTTGAGGTGGTTAATTTTTGGGTGGGAGTATCTCTTATCCCAACATACAATGCTCTTTTTCTTTGTCCACCTTATGCCTCAACTGATCCTTCTGATTCTTTTGAGTATCCTTGTTTCGGCTTGTCTCTAGAAATTCTATTCTACACCACTTAGTCATATGCCCAACATTATTGTACTTATAACACTTAATGTTGTGGTTTCTTGAAGGTAAAAATATCTTGAATTTCATCCTAGTGAAGCCATATTCATTCTTGTCATGAACCCTACAATGAATTGCTTTATGACCAAACCGATTACAAGAGTAGCAATACCCTTGAAAGAGATACCCATTTTTGAAATTTCTCTTGGTGAAATCATATTCCTTCTTTTCATGTATCCTACACTACATAGCCTTGTGACCAAACCTGTGACATGAGAAGCAATATCCTTTGAAGAAATATTTCCTTTGACCCATTGGTCTCTTAGTCCTTTCTTCCCTGTGATGTTCTCTGCTCCTTTTTTGTGCATTTTTCCTTCCTTGGTGAACCTTCTGTTTTTCAACTTATCCTCATAAGTCTCACTTTCTCCTTCACTCTCTTCTTCTAAAGCTTCTTCTTCTTTGGAGCTTGAGATTGAATCCTATCCTTGTTCTCTTTATTCCTCTTCAAAACCAAGTCCTGTCTTATTTGATGAAGATCTTTGTACCTTGATAATCTTGTCCAAGGTCTTTGAGCTTCTCCCAAAGTTGTGTATCTTATATTTATACTTTTTCACTTCCTTCCTTAGTGAAGCTACCTCATGCTCTAAATTTTTACATTCTAATTGTTTTATCTTTAACTGTTCAATCATGTCTTATTCAACTCATTTTTCCTTTTCAAATTTAACTCTCAAGTCATTGAGATCTTATATAATCCTTTCTTTTGTTTTCTCATCTTCTTGAACCTAATCCTTCAATTTTGAATTTTGTTATCTAACCTTTTTCAATTCTTTAAGGTCAACAACAAGTTATGCTTCTATATCAATTGTGCCTTCATTCTCTAATTATTCCTCTAGAAACTCAAGAGCATATTCATATTCTTCTTCACTATCACTAAACCAATTCCTTGTACAATGATCTTCAAGATGACCAAAGTTACCACACCTAAAACATTTGAGTATTTTTGGTTCCCTTTTAGCTTCTTTTTCAACATCTTCTTTTTCTACTACCAGAAATAGAATATCTTCTTCATTATCTGAGGATATCTCATAACTATAACTTGAACTCTTGCATGTCTTATCTGCACAAAAACTCTTCTTATGCCTTTGGAAAAACTTCTTTTCATGATTGTTTTGTCCATACCTTTTTTCTTTTAATACTTGGATTTTCTTGCTTTCTTGTTCTTATGATCCTGTTTTTCTTCACCACTGCTACTTCTAGATTTTGGATAGTTAGATGCATAGTGACCATATTTACCATAATTGAAACACTTAACTATTTTTGTACATTTGTGGTTACTTGAGTCCTTCTTGTTCCTTCTACCATAGTTTGCTTCTTCATCACTAGATAACTCATCACTTGAATATGACTTCTTGTCTTTTGTCTTCTTTACTACTTCGAAGGCTGCCTCTTGCTTGGAGATATGATCATTTCCTATTATCATATCAAAATTTGTGAGAGTTCCATGCAACTCATCCATAGTCAAATTTTCAATATCTCTTATTTCTTCTACGACTGAAACCTTTTCACTATACCTCATAGGAAGTGACCTTAAATTTTTTTGATAAACATCTGATTCTTCAACTTTACACCCAATTCCTTGCATGGAGTTAACAACCTAATCCACACGAAGTAAGTATGTAGCAATATCTTTCTCATCCTTCATCTTCAAGTCTTCAAATATTTTCTTGTGATTTTGCAATTTTGCCATCTTGACCTTTTTGTCTCCCTCATATGTTCTCTTCAACTTTTTCCAAATCTCTTTTGCTGATGTGCAATGCATAACTTTTATAAAATATTTTTCACATAAACCACTTAATATTGCATTCATTGCCTTTGTATTATACAAATGTAGGAGCTTACCATATTTATTTGTAGGAGGACTAGCTAGAGGTGTGTATCTATATTCAACTATTTACCATGTCTTAATTCCTTATGCCATTAGGTAAGTCTTCATTCTTACACTCCAAAAAGCATAATTTTTCCCATCGAACAATGGTGCATTATTTACTAAAGATCCACTTTGAGATACCATCTATGTTCCTGTAAAATTTTCCTTCAAGTTGTTAAACTCTTCCAAATAAACCCGCTCTGATACCAATTGAAGAACACAAGCTTATACTAAGAGGGGGGTGAATAGTATAAGATCAAATTTTACTTTTCTTTCCCAAATAATATTATCCAATATTATTAATGGTAATATCAATAATAGTAATAAAAGCAATGTATAAATAATCACACACAATAGAGACACCAATTTAACATGGTTCACCCAATGTGGGCTACTCCACGAAGAAAATATTTCTACTAAAGTTTCTCAACAAATCCTTTTGGGAATCACTTCCCTATTACAATTTTTATGGA
This sequence comes from Wollemia nobilis, assembly GCA_028583015.1. Lineage (NCBI taxonomy): Eukaryota > Viridiplantae > Streptophyta > Pinopsida > Araucariales > Araucariaceae > Wollemia > Wollemia nobilis. Next base: position 64,775 of record JAQPPZ010006211.1, on the reverse strand, counting down.
CCTTTGTCCAAAGGAGACACCAATCCCCTAATGGTTTGATTTGTGGATCTCAGGAGAACTCTTTCCCCTTTTCTCTGGTTCATGGAATGTGACCTAGGAGAACTCTTTCTCCTCAACTAGTTCATGGATATCTCTACATAGAAGAACTCTATCTTCCTAGCTGGTTTATGGATCACACTCCACATGAGAACTCTTTCTTCTCTTCTCTGGTTCATGGAACTATATTTACAAGAGAAATCTTTCCCCTCTACTCTAGTTTATGATATTCTAAAAGACTACTACCTTCACTGCACTAGCTTGTGGATCTATCTCCACATAAGACCTCTATCCTCAATCAGAATACCTCTATTCTCACTTCCCTAGCTAATGGATCTCTATCCACTAGAGACTACTATCCTCTACTCTATCACCTCCAAATCTTATTCTTAACTCTACTCAATCTATGTCTCAAATCTGCACTAAACACTATCCTTATTCTAGTACAAATCTAATAAATTCTATTTTAGATCTAGCATAAATTTGTACTAAAATATATCCTCAGATCTTTCCTCAAGCCTTAACATAAAGCTTGATCCAATCAAAAATCAACTCTACTTAGTTTTACCCCAAGCCTTAACACAAAGATTGATCCAATCACAAATCAACTCTACTTAGGTTTACCCCAAGCATTAACACAAAGCTTGAATAAATAAATCAATCAACTCTGCTCACAAGTACTAACTAAGACTTGCTTCAAATCTACTCTCAAGTCTTCTCTAAGACTTACCTCAAATTTACTCTCAAGTCTTCTCTAAGACTTACCTCAAATCTACTTTCAAGTCTTCACTAAGACTTACCTCAAATCTGCTTTCAAGTCTTCACTAATACTTACCTCAAATTTACTCTCAAGTCTTCACTAAGACTTACCTTAAATCTGCTCTCAAGTCTTCACCAAGACTTGCCTCAAATCTGCTCTCAAGTCTTCACCAATACTTGCTTCAAATCTGCTCTCAATTCTTCTCTAAGACTTGCTTTAAATATGCTTTCATGTCTTCACTAAGACTTGCCTTAAATCCGCTCTCAAGTCTTCACTAAGACTTACTTCAAATCTTCCCTCAAGTCCTCTCAAAAACTTACTCATTCTACTCTCAAGTCTTCACAAAGACTTGCTTCAAATATGCTTTCAAGTATTCATTAAGACTTGCTCAGTCTGCTCAAACACATGCTCAAACAACTCATAAGATATGCTTAAACAATATCATATCAAGCACACAATACTCTCAATTGCTTTATCTAATATTCGAAGTAATTCAATTAAATTGAAGAAGTTTATATTCTATTCAGAATTCATTTAACCTCTTTTTGCTTTGATGGAGATATATCTTCAAAACCTGTTTTACTTACAACAAAATCCTCTTGCCAATTCTAGATTAGATAGCAACATTCTATCTCCAAATCTCCACAAATATTGTTCTCAATAATTATTTCACCATTCAAGAAATACAATAAAATATCAAGTCATAAATACACCTTATTATCTCCAATAATCTCAAAGTAATATTCATCACATAAAAATAAAGTTCCTTTGTTAACACCTTATAATCTCTAATCTTCTCAAAATAATATTCAATACATAAAAATGAAGTTCCCTTATTAACACCTTATAATATCCAATCTTCTCAAAATAATATTCAATACATAAAAATGAAGTTCCTTTGTTAACACCTTATAATCTCCAATATTTTATTTTCTAAGCATAAAATAAATAAATAAAATATTATTTCAACAATCCTTATGACTCTCTAAGTTTTCTAACACATGCCCTTTAATTATCATGTTGCATCAAACCAACTCCCACATTTCAAAAGACTTTGATAAAATTAATTTAAAATTGCATACCTTATAATTGTTGGCCCACATCACCAAAAGTATAACCCATGGATTCGATGACCACTGCTCAACAACCAGTAAACTCAAACATGTGACCTATGTTGTCGTAGCGTCTTAGCCCAAGGCTAAGCTATCGCATGGGCTACATGCCGAGACATGAACCAAAGGTCCACGCTCTCCTACTAATGATGCTGCACGAATTTTGGAGAGAAAAAGACTTCTCTCCTTATTTGCAAAAATGAATCGCATGGGATTCGAAACCACAACCTGCTTCTCACAAGCACCTTAGCCATGCCTTCGACCTTCGTCTACACTACCCAGTGCCTTAGGATGTTTTTGTCACACCAATCGAAATTAAACACAACTACCTCCTTCTATTAAAACAAAACTCATGAGTTTCCTCTTCCCTCTTGAAAATCCAATGCTCAAATATCATCACTTTGCATTCGAATAATTGCTTCACGAGATGTTTGGAAATGAAAATTATTTTTTATTAATACTTTATCCTTTGCATTAAAACACGTCAGCCCTTTCAAATTTTAAATTCGATTTAAACACTTTAAAATTTGCACCATTAATTATTTAAATTAAAATTTTAACCTTTTGATTAAAATATTTTAATTTATGGTGGTGGTCTAGGATGTGAAACAATATGCTATGATTATTGTTTTTGAGATGTGATGGTGAGTGAAACATTAGGTGGTACATTAGCAGTAGATAAAACTCAGACCACATATATTGATTGATCGGGGAGCCGTACACAATCGTGCGGTGCACCCAATCCTCTCGCTAAGGATAATGCCACCATTCACAACCCGCCCACCATGATAGAATGTATTCAAAGCAGGACCGTCAAGGAGAAAGAACCCCCTGGAAAATCAGGTAAAACTAAATGAGAACACGACCATATTTTATATGTAGAGCTCCTTAAGGGTAATACCAGACAAAACGTAGCGGTTCAATGCAGTTTTGTAACACAGGGATTGGATGTTTTATGCCCTAAGCAACTCATGGATGAATATGCCACCCGAGACTCCTTTTCCCTAGTAGGGAAATTTATGGGGGACATCCAAACATGGACTCAATTCGTTGATGGGAGGTGGCCAAATAGAAAACCCTAGGTATTTTGGAGCTATTTGCAATGGCTAGGGGGTTTTTCATGATCCATCTCAACACGTGGGAGGATACAAAATAAATTTTATCGGGAGGCCCCTGGTTTTTTAGAAGGTGAAGCCCGTTCCTCAAAAAATGGGAACCAGATTTCAATCCAAAGACCTAGAGCATTAACTACGCTCCTATTTGGGCCTGGCTCCCAAATCTCCTTATCCACTTCTACGAGGATGCGCTCTGAGGGTTAGCCCACACATTCGAGGATCTAGTCGCCATTAACCTAACTACCCATGCTAGGACCCGTCTCACCCAAGCATGCATCTATGTCAATATAAACCTAGAATCCTAGCTTCCAGATCACATCAACCTAATCTACGAAGCTTTTAGGTGAAGATAGCCTCTGGTGTTTGAGAATAAGCTTACCTTTTTACCAGAGAATCAAATTCAAGGGCATCTCTAGGCCCAATACCCAAAACATAAAATCATGAAGGATGAGGCACAAACTATGGTCTGCCTAGATAATATTGCTAAATATAAGAGGAACCAAGGCCTGAGACATACCCTAAACCACAAGAACAAATAATATAATTGACCCCTGCCAATTGGAGATACACAAAAGACAAGTAGTCTCTTCTCTGTCTCTAACAAATTCAATTTTCTCAATGATTCTGGTTCTTTTGAAATGATCAAGGAAGGAGAAATCCCTGTTGAAGGTTTCCTTAAGCCACATCTAGTCCCTCAATAGTGCCCTGTCGCAAATTCTTCCTAGGAGAATTCATTTCCCCCTCCACCTCCATGACCATCCCCACCTCTAGTACCTTCAATCGAAACCCACCTCTTAGACCTCGCCATCTCTCCACACCCCAGTCCCCATCACCCCCACCTATGAAGCATGATTTTATTGTATACCTGACCAAATCCAATTTTGCTAAGTTTGATAGCGAGGAGTCTGCCCAATATTTCCCAGATGACTAGAGCCCAAAACAGACCCACAGTTTCAAAAAGTTCCAAATTGATGGAGGAGGTGACATAAAGAAAGGTAGGCCTTCTGGTGCAGAAAGGAGAACCCATGATACTACCAAGGACATAGCTAATGGAATGCAAAAAATATTATTCTAGGAAATTGGTAACATCAGCAAGGAATAAAGTAGAAAACCCAAACCCCTTGTGCAACAAGGCAAAGGGGGCAAAAAAACCTCCAAAAGTTCCAAATGAAAGTCCTCTCCTAGAATGCGAGAGGATTGAATGGGGCAACCAAACAAAGGCTGGTTACCACCATGAGGAAAGACATTAATCCCTCAATATTTCTCATCCAAGAAACCAAATTATATGATCAATGGTCAGCTAGGGTTGCCAAGATCATCTGGAAGAAGTGCGAATTTGTCTATTCACTGGCTACTAGCTCCTCTAGCGGACTCCTCTGCCTATGGAATCCCACCAAAGTGGAAGGCAAATTTATCTCAGGATAAGACAAGCTATCCAATGATCTGCTTCATGATCACAACTCCCAACTTTCCTGGGTCATGACTAACGTCTATGCCCCTAACACTCTATAGGGGAGAATGACACTATGGAATACCATTACCCAAATGAGCCAAGCATTTGCCAACATCCCATGGGTCTTAGCAGGGGATTTCAACTCTCCCCTGCACCTTTCAAAAAAAATAGGAGGAAACACTATAACCCACAGAACAACCAACAATTTGGGCCATTTCATAGATTCCAATGCCTTGATGGGAATTTAGATGCGAGGGTACCAATTCACTTGGAGTAATAGGAGGAAGGGTGTTAACCTCATTCAAGAGCACCTCAATTGTTTTTTGCTATCTCAAGAGGCTCTTCCCCTCTTTGGAGATGCCAGTCTGTCGGCCATTCCAAATATTGGGTCAGATCATAGTCTACTCATTTTCAAAACCACCATAAGACCCTAGTTTAAGACTCCTTTTCATTTTGAGTCAATGTGGACTCAACACCCCAACCTCAAAAATTAGATCACCGATTGGTGGAATAAAAAATTCCCTAGGACTGCTACCAACCAGGTTATGCAAAAACTCTGGATGATCAAGGAAAATTTGAAAGTGTGGAACAGGGAGACCTTTGGGAATATCTTCAAAAATAAATAGAACATCAAAATCAGGTTTGATCAGATCGAGAAGATATTCCATAATAGATAGGGGGATGACAGCCTCAGGGATGAGGAATGAAGACTGATTTTTGATTACCATAACACCCTTTACAAGGAAGAAATTTATTGGTGCCAAAATTCAAGGCAATTGTGGCTCAGGGAAGGTGATCCCAACTCTAAGTTTTTTCACATTTCCATTCTCAAACATAGGGAAACTAACAGAATAAAAAGCCTCACTAGGCAAGATAGGTCTTTCACCTCTAACATTCATCATATTTGGTATGAAGCTATCAACCACTTTGAGAATCTCCTTGCCCCTCCCCCCTCTTTCCCTAATCAGGCCATGGATTCCCTCCTTAAGAACAGCCCCAGCTCCATCTCATAGGCTATGAAAAATATGCTCCTTAGCCCCCTGTCCCCCAAGGAAATCCATCAGGCCCTATTTTCTATGCAGCCAAAAAAAGCCCCAGGACCCGATGGTTTCTCCCCTAGGTTCTTCCAAACCTACTGGGACATCATTGACCCTGACCTGTGTCATGCTATTATTGAAATACAATGTACCAGAATCATTCCTAGAGATGTAAACTCCACTTTCCTGACCCTAATTCCCAAAGGATCAAATTCCCAGTCCCTGTCTGATTATCGATCCATTAGCCTCTATCCAACAAAAAGCCCCCCCCCGCGCCACACCAAGGGGCGACCCCCCCCCCCCTCTGGAACGCCCCCCCCCCCCCCCCCTCCTCCTCCCCCCTTAACCCCCCCTCCCCTCCTTCCTCACACCACCCCCCGCGGGGGGGGCGCCGCCCCCCCCTCCCCCCCCCTCCTCCTCCTGCGGAAGAAGAAGCCTCCCTCTCTCCTCCTCCTCTCCTTTTCACCCACCCCCCCCGACCCCCCCCCCCCCCCCCCCCCTTTTTTAAGAGAAGGGCGCGACGGGACCCTTTCACCCAACCGCCCTAAATATCATATACAAAATCTTATCCAAAGCTTTGGCTAACAGACTCACCGAGATTCTTCCATCCATTATTGACCCCAATTCTTGATGGTGTCATTACGGTCCAGGAGCTTATCCATTCAACCCACAACTCCAAGTCCTCTACCTTCTTCCTCAATTTAAATATGAATAAAGCCTTCAATAGGGTTAACCGAGAATTCTTGATTAAAATCCTCAAGTTTAGTTTTCATGAAAACTGGGTCAATATTATTTTAAACTACATCTCCTCCTCTTGGTTCTCCATCCTCATCAACGGGTCAGTATCCGGGTACTTTCCTAGCACTAGAGGCCTAAGATAGGGGGATCCCCTCTCTCCCATTCTCTTTATCATCCTGGTTGAGAGTCTAGGAAGAGCCATTAAAGATGCCTGCACCAAAAATCTGATCTTCGATATTAAGGTGACCACTAGCCTCCCTCCTTCCACCCATCAACAGTTTGTGGATGATACTCTTTTGGCCACTGCTGTAGTGGTCTCCGAGGCCAAAGTCATCAAATCCATCCTCAACCTCTATGAGGAAGCCATTGGGTAGAAGATAAATTTCACTAAGAGTAAACTCTATTTCATCAATACCCCACCAAGCGACAGGGAAAAATTGTAGGCATATTGGGTTGTACCATTTCTGACCTCACGACCACCTACCTGGGCCTCCCAATGTTCAGAGGAAGATCCATCAAGGCCATGTGGAATAGTTTCATAGAAAATAATCCTTAAGAAGCTGACTGACTGGAAAGGGGCTCTCCTTTTCCAAGCAAGCAAAACAACCCTGGTTAAGTCGGTTCTTTAGATCATCACAGTGTACTTTTTTTCCATATTCAAGATCCCAAATGTGGTGGGAGAAGCTATTGAGAAAGTTTAGAAACACTTCCTATGGTAAGGGAATGATAATCAAAGAAAGTTCCACCTAGTGGCTTGGGACAAGGTCTGTTTGCCAAAACACAAATGTGGGCTAGAATTGCATCGTATAAGCCTCATGAACCAGGCCCTCCTAGCCAAATAAGCTTAGAAGGTTTCCACCAATGCCAACTTGGAATGGGTTTCCATTGTTAAAATAAAATACTTGCAACATCACCCTTTCATGGATGAATAAGTCCCCTGTCATGGCTCCCACTTTTGGAATTCCATAGTTCAAACCAAGCATCTCCTCAAGCGAGGGGTAAGGTGGCTGATGGGTGATGGTTCTGATATAGATTTCTGGAATGACGCTTGGGCCAAAAATGAGCCTCTCATAAAATATCCTAAGATTGTTGCCATCAAGCACCTTACAGATAATATGTTTGGGCCTAGGATAGCTGACTTAATTACCACAGAGCAGGGGAGACGATGCTAGAAAAAATTCACTTCAAAGTGAAAAACATAGTCATTGACAGAGCCGTGGATTCACTCAAAGCTGTCTTTAGGGTGATATTCGTCCCCCAATCCCAAAAGAAGGATGAGCTATGCTGGAAAGAATCCAACGATGGGATATTCACTATCAAATCTGGAACTTAGATGTTGGATTCCTCCCCTAAGAACCCCAAGATAATTGATAGCAAGATCGTGGCCAAGGCTATTTGGCTTAAGCAACTGATCCCAAAAGTGGTGCATTATTGCTAGCTCGCTACCCATAATAGAATTTTGACCATGAATAATTTGATCCAAAGAGGTGTCATAGTTCCCAATAGGTGCTACCTATGCATCCAGGCGTAGGAATCCACCTAGCACATCCTCCTGGAGTGCCCCTACACTTGGGAGGTGTTCTCATCCCTGATCAACATATTCTAGGTCAAATAGGTTTGGCCCAAGATGGTTATGGATCTGTTCATCCAATGGCCCAGGGTATTCAGAAATCCTTACCTTAATTTCCTGTTGAATTCCCTTCCTCACCATGCGGTGTGGTAGATATGGTTGGAATGCAACAATCATATTTTCAATGAAAGACCAAGAAACCTGTATGTTGTTGCCACCAGAGCTCTATCATTTTCCATTGAAAACATCAACCTCATCCCCTGTAATGACATCCTAACCTTTAGGAATGAGTCTCTTTTGTTTGTCTCTCTTGGGATTCCCATAGACTGCACCAAAGCCAAGAATTCCCCTAGATCCAGGGCCAAAGCCAAGTGGATCCCCCCTCCCCCTGGGTTGGCTCAAAGCCAACTTCGATGGAGCGTCTAAGGTCAACCCAGGTAACGCAAGGGTTGGAGGCGTAATCAGATATCACTTTGACAACATCATCCCAACCTTTGTTGAAAATTTGGGGATCCAAAAAAATAATTGCATAGAAGCCCATGTGTTGTGGAGATGCATTAAGATTAGAAAAGCATCAAACAACCCTATCACCTTCAAAGAAGATTCAACGGTCGTAGTTGGCCATATCACAAAAAACAACCAAGTAGGATGGAACATCTAGAACATCATACAGGAGTGTCATGCTTCCCTTGGTCACCATCCCCAAAACACGATCAACCATGTGTTTTGGGAAGCAAACAAGGTAGCCAACCTCTTGGCCAAAAAAGTGGCCAACCAAACCTCCCTGACCATTTGGGAAGAATATTTCCCATAGGATGTCATCACCACAACCATACAAGATGTGGATTGTAGCAATAATTCACAGCGTCAGCTTTTGTGAACGTTCATGGTCAACATCAAAGGTATTTTTTAACACCAACACTCCTAGGATGAATTCCATCAAAGGTGGCTCTCACCACCATAAAGGTGTTTTGTCAACACCACGGGTGTTTTCTCTCAACACCACAAATTTTTGGAATTACACCACCTCCATATTTATTCAAAGCAATGTCAGTACGAACTTTAGTGCAGAATGCTCATCTCGTGCCAACCTCCATGGTCAGACCTATGAATTCCCATCTCTATAATTCACCTACTCGTGTCACATCATTTTCACTATTTGTGCTTTGCCCATTCACCACTCTCCCCTATTTTCCCATCGCTCACTCCTTTCACTACACTTTCCACCCCTTCCCCCTCCCCGTTCCACTCTGTCCTGCTCTTCTCGAGTTGTGTCAAAAAAACTATCATCACTTTTGATCGTCGACCAATGAATCCCATGACCTTCGATTGGTGCTCCCTTCACCTCTCTAGGTCTTTTTATCCCCTCTCTATGGTTTTAGAAATAATTTATCAGAAACAAAACAATTGTGATATCAAAATATGGTCCCCTAGTTCTATTTTCTCCGGCCTATACAATTCCATGGTGTAAATTGAGCCAGCTAGTTTATAGATCGACCTAGGGACGAAGGCCCTTATTGAAACCAAAAGTTTATCAATTTATTCAAAATATTCTTTGGGATTGATGAAGAAGTCACCAGGGACTTCATTGAATCGTGGTATGAAGGGCAAGTCTAGGTCCAAGGACTTTAATTTGAGGTAAGTATTCTCTCTATCATCCAGGTCTCTGGTATTCCTCCTATTGGTAGGGTTTTTCACAGGGATAAGCATAACTATAAAGAAGAAACATATTAATTCCCTGATAAGGGAAAGGACCTGGTATAGGAAAACAAAGGTGTTATGCACTCTTCTCTGCCTCGGCCTTAGGACACAGTCATAATCCCCATCATCCAATACATTTTTGTTGACAATCCCAATAGACCCCTCTGAGCCTACAACCTTGCCTACATAAACCATCTTCGCGATGTTAGAATCATTAATGTCCCCGATTTCCTCTTCTAATCCATCACTATTTTCATCAATAATTTTAGGGAGTGCAAATCCACAATGAACCCTCGTCACTAGGGTATCTTCCTAGTGCTTTACCACCATGTCCTTGCCCAATAAGTCAAAGGGGGAATTTTTTCCTGCTTCTCTAGCCCTGAGCACTCACTCAAATCCATCCACAATGTGGCTCCCATCTCTCCCCCATTGTCTAACCCAGTTGATCCCCCACTACCTCCAAGCCCTCGGCTGGTCCACCATCACCCCCTCCTTCCCAAGACCGTAGCAAGAATAAAGGTCCCTCTGGCTCTGCTCCCAAGGCTGAAGCAACCTCTAGAAAGCATCTGATATTCAAGAAAAATTTAGTTAGGACCCCCTCAAGAGAAGAAAATCCAACAGGCTAAAGCCTCAAAAAAAGAGTGAGTAGCACCCGTAACCTGAGATTATCAGCGATGAAGAGGAAGAACAGACTGCCAAAGTTGAGGATAAGCTTTGAATGATGGCCCTCAACCATGTCAATGAAGTGATTGATAACCTGCAATCAGCTACCAATGTCTACTGGGAAGGTAGTACACTCCTGGATAATGCAATTAACAATCTGAAGGACCTCCCTTCCCTGCTCAATGTCCTTTTGCCTCATGACCAGAATGGAAAAGATAAACATGAAGAGAACAAAGATTTCCAGTAGTCCTGGGAAAACAACAAAAGCACTCTCTACAATTACAAAGTTTTTGTCCTAGTTAGGTTTTTGGTAGCCCCGGTCTTGGATGGGCTAGATTGTACGAGAATTTTTCCCAGTTCATTTTTCACTATTTGTAGTACTTGTGATTTTTTGGCTATAAGCCTACCTACTGTAACAGGGATGGGACCCTTCAACCCGATTAGTAAATAAAATTCTTTTTACCTACCATTTTTTTTTTAATTTAAATATATTAAATTAAAACCTCTACCAACATTTATAATCTGCTCAATGGGTCTTGTCGGGGATATATATTTTTAATGATTCCTTGGACCTTGTTATTTCTTACCTCTTTATTTTGCCCAAATATTATAATATTATTTAAACTTATTTTCCTTTGCTTGGGTCTTCTACCTTTTAGGCTTCTTTAGGCATATAATATTTAAAATAAATATTATACCCTTTTTCTTTTAACAACTTCCTTGTATTCTATAAAATCAACCTTATGACATCAATGATGATAAAACTGGACATCCAACCTCTTGACATCAATGACAACACAACTTGCTCAAATTTCCAACAATATTACCTTTTTTCATTGATGGAAATCCCTTTTTTTAAGCATTCATTTTTATTTTTAAGATCTGCTCCCCCTGATTGAATGCTCTCTTGCTAACTCAAATATCTCCCCAATTTGACATCAATGGCAAAGTGTCACATTTGGGGCTAAAGATAAGACTCTTATCTTAGCCCCCTCCCCACCTCCTCTCCTTGAGGTGGTTAATTTTGGGGTGGAAGTATCTCTACTCCCAGCATACAATGCTCTTTTCTTTGTCCACCTTCTTATTTAACTGATCCTTCTGATTCTTTTGAGTATCCCTATTCTTGCTTGTCTTTGGAAATTCCATTCTACATGACTTAGCCACATTTCCAACATTATTTCACTTGTAAAGCTTAATATTGTGGTTTCTTGAAGGTGCAAATGTATTGAAGTTCCTCTTAGTGAAGCCATATTCATTCCTGTCATGAACCCTGCAATGAATTGCTTTATGACCAAACTGATTACAAGAGTAGAAATACCCTTGAAAGAGATACCCATTTTAAAAATTTCTCTTAGTGAAACCATATTTATTATTTTCATGTGTCTTGCACTACATAGCATTGTGACCAAACTTGTGACATGAGAAGCAACATCCTTTGAAGAAATATTTCCTTTGAACTATTGGTCTCTTAATCCTTTCTTCCCTGTGATGTTCTGTTCTCCTTGTTTATGCATTGTTTTCTTCCTTGGTGAACCTTCTATTTTTCAACTTATCCTCACAAGTCTCACTTTCTCCTTCACTCTCTTTTTCGAAAGCTTCTTCTTATTTGGAGCTTGAGATTGACTCCTCTTATTTTTCTCTTTATTCCTATTCAAAACCAAGTCCTATATTTTTTTATTAATATATTTGTACCTTGATAATCTTATCCAAGGTCTTTGAGCTTCTCCCAAATTTGTGTATCTTGTCTTTAGACTCTTTCACTTCCTTCCTTAGTGAAACTACCTCATGCTCTAATTTTTCACAGTTTAACTCTTTTATCTTTAACTGTTCAATCATATATTCTTAAAATCCTTTTTCCTTTTTAGATTTAACTCTCAAGTCATTGAGATCTTGTATAAATCTTTCTTTTATTTTCCAATATTATTGAACTTGATCCTTCAATTTTGAACTCTGCTTCTTAACCTTTTTCAATTCTTTAAGAGCAACAACAAGTTTTGCTTCTATATCAATTGTGCCTTCATTCTTTGATTCTTCCTTTAGAAACTCAAGAGCATCTTCATATTCTTCTTCACTATCACTAAATCAATTCCTTATACAGTGATATTCAAGATGACCAAAGTTACCACACCTGAAACATTTGAGTATTTTTTGTTCTATTTTAGCTTCCTTTTCAACATATTTTCTACTGCCAAAAATATAATTTCTTCTTCTTCATTATCTGAGGATATCCTATCACTATCACTTGAACTCTTTCTTGTCTTATCTACACAAAAACTCTTCTTATGCCTCTGGAAAAACTTCTTTTTATGCTTATTTATTCCATACCTATTTTTATTTTGATACCTAGATTTTCATGCTTCCCTTTTCTTACGATCCTATTTTTCTTCACCACTGATACTTCCATATTTTGGATAGTTATATGCATAGTGACCATATTTAACATAATTGAAACACAACTATTTTCGTACCTTTGTACTTTCTTGAGTTTTTCTTGTTCCTTTTGCCATAGTTTGCTTCTTCATTACTGGATAACTCATCACTTGAATCTAACTTCTTATATTTTGTCTTCTTTGCTACTTTGAAGGCTACTTATTTCTTGGGTATAAGATCCTTTCTTATTCTCATCTCAAAAACTATGAGAGTTCCATGCAACTCATCCATAGTAAAATTTTCAATATCTCTTGTTTCTTCTATGATTGAAACCTTTTCACTATACCTCATAGAAAGTGACCTTAAAACATTTTGACAAACATATGATTCTTTAACTTTACATCTAAGTTCTCACATGGAGTTAAAAACCTCATCCACACAAAGTAAGTATGTAGCAATGTCTTCCTCATCCTTCATTTTCAAGTCTTCAAATGTTTTCTTGTGATTTTGCAATTTTGTCATCTTGACCTTTTTGTCTCCCTCATATTTTTTCTCCAAATTTTCCTAAATATCTTTTGTTGATGTGCAATACATAACTTTTACAAACTCTATTTCATGTAAACCACTTAATATTGCATTCATTGCCTTTGCATTATATAAATGTAGGAGCTTACCATATTTATTTGTAGGAGGACTAGATGGAGGTGTGTATCCATCCTCAATTGTTTGCCATGTCTCAATTTCTTGTGCCATCAGGTAAGTCTTCATTCTTACACTCAAAAAAGCATAATTGTTCCCATCGAACAATGATTCCTTATTTTTTGAAGATCCACTTTGATATGCCATATGTGTTTCTGTAAAATTTTCCTTCAAGTTGTTAAACTCTTCCAAAGAAACCTGCTCTGATACTAATTGAAGAATACAAGCTTATACTGAGAGGGAGGGTGAATAGTATAAGATCAACTTTTACTTTTATTGTGTAAACAATATTATCCAATATTATTAATGGTAATATCAACAGTAGTAATTAAAGCAATGCACAAATCATCATACACAATAGAGACACCAATTTAATATGGTTCACCCAATGTGGGCTACTCCATGGAGAGAATATTTCTACTAAATTTTCTCAATAAATTCTTTTGGGAATCACTTCCCTATTACAATGTTTATGGACCTTTGTCCAAAGGAGACACCAATCCCCTAATGATTTTATTTGTGGATCTCAAGAGATCTATTTTCCATTTTCTCTGGTTCATGGAACTTGACCCAAGAGAACTCTTTATCCTCAACTAGTTCATGGATCTCTCTCCATATAAGAACTCTATCTTCCCAGTTGGTTTGTAGATCACACTGCATAGGAGAACTCTTACTTCTCTACTCTGGTTCATGAAACTCTATCCAAAGAAGAAATATTTCCCCTCTGCTTTAGATGATGATCTTCTAGAAGACTACTACCCCCACTACACTGGCTTGTGGATCTCTCTCCATAGAAGACCTATGTCCTGACTCAGAATACCTCTATCCTTACTACACTGGCTAATGAATCGCTATCCACTGGATACTACTATCCTATGCTCTATGACCTCCAAATCTTGCTCTCAACTCTGCTCAATATCTATCTCAAAACTGCACTAAACATTATCCTTGGTCTAGTACAAATCTAATCAACTCTATTTCAGGTCTAGCATAAATTTGCTCACAAATATGCACCAAAATTTATCCTCAAGCCTTAACACAAAGCTTTATCCAATCACAAATCAAATCTACTTAGATTTACCCCAAGCCTTAACACAAAGCTTGAACAAATCAATCAGTCAACTCTATTCATAAGTCTTCACTAAGTCTTACTTCAAATCTCCTCTCAAGTATTCTCTAAGACTTGTCTCAAATCTGCTCTCAAGTCTTCTCTAATACTTGCCTCAAATATGCTTTCAAGTCTTCACTAAGACTTACCTCAAATCTGCTTTCAAGCCTTCACTAAGACTTGTCTTAAATTTCCTCTCAATTCTTCACTAAGACTTGCCTCAAATTTGCTCTCAAGTCTTCACCAAGACTTGCCTCAAATGTTGGACATTTTGAGTCCTAAAAGTTAAAATTGTCATTGATGTCAAGAAATGCAGACAACATTAATATCAAGATTTTTGTCAAAAAATGAAGCTTTCAAAGTTGCTATTTGATATCCAGGAAGAAGGCCAAAGGTCAAGAGATTCAGTGCAAAGTTAAAAAGGAGATATAATATTTTTTATAAATTATTTAAATTCAATAAGAATTTAAATTTTATAAATAAATATTATTTACACCATGGAATGCAAAGTAAAGGAAGGGTATAAAAATTAAACCTTATAATTATAATTTATAAAATTTAAATTCTTTAGAATATAAAATATTTATAAATTATAATGTTGATGTCATCCAATTTAATAAAGCACTTTGTATAAATTATAAAGTGTTTAAAGGCACCGACGTCATTAAAATAAGGGAGCATCGATGTTTGAAGAAAATATATAGTTGTGTATAAAAGGTGGCCTCAAAGACATTATTATTTCATCCCTTGATCGATTAATATGTGCCAAGGTTAAAAGCTTCGTTTGTAATTTTGAAAAGTTCATTGAGGCAGAAGACGAAAAACATGTTCTTCTTAAGCACCAATGATAAGGTGAAGAGGTTGGAGTCTTCGAAGCATGTTGGACACAGTGGTCCAAGTGGCAAAAGCACAAACGTTGGAGGAAGCAAGTGTTGTGTTCGAAACTCATTGGTGGTAAGCACCAAAGGGAAAGGTGTTTTCATGCGTTTTCATTAGGTGAAAGGACTAAGGTGAAGGTAGAGCCTTTTGGATATTAAATGTGTTTGTAGAGCACATGGTCATGGAGCCCGCATCAAGGTTGCTTTTGGAGGCAGATATTATAGGGTTGAAACCCGTTGGTGGCCAAGGTAAATCTTTTGAAATTAATTTTATTGCCTAAGGTTTTCATTAAAGGTGTTTGGAGGTATAAGGGTTGTCTGTGAAATTTTTTAAAGAGTGTTTGTTGATAACATTGGTAGTTGAAGGTTATTACTTGGATTAATAAGGAAGTTTTGAAGAACACAAGCTTATACTGAGAGGGGGGTGAACAGTATAAGACCTCTTTTTACTTTTTCCATTATACTTCAAAATAGTAAAGCAATATACCCAAAGCAATATCAAAGCAATGCACAATATCATCCACAAAGTGACACCAATTTTAACGTGGTTCACCCGGAATGGCTGGGCTACGTCCACAAAACTTTTCTCTAAAAGTTATCTCAAAGTTCTTTGGGAATCCTTCCCAATTACAATGTTTATGAGCCTCGGCCCAAAGGAGATACCTTCCCCCAATCAAAATTTATGAGCCTCTGCTCAAAGGAGATACCTTCCCCCAATCAAAATTTATGAGCCTCTCCTCAAAGGAGATACCTTCCCCTCTACTCTGGAAATGATCCCTCGGAAGATCAACCGCCTCTACCTCTTGCCAAGCACGTGGAACTCCATTCCACCGAAGACCTCCTGTCCTCAATGCTTAGCCTAAGAGACCTCTGCCTTCTATGATCACGTCCAAAATAGCTCAGCAATCTATACCAAACATAGTCAGTCGGTCTAGTACAAGTCTTCCTCTGTCTGTCAGATCTGTCCAACTCTTGAACAAATCAATCCTCTACATACAAGCCTTCTCAAAGACTTGCCAAATCTATCCTCAGGTTCTTCTCATAGAACCAGTGCACCTCTGTCCTCAAGTTCTCTGATAGAACTATCAAACTCAGCTCACAAGTCCTCTGCTAGGACCTGTCCAAATCTGCTCACAAGTCCCCATCGAAACCTGTCCAAAACTGCTCACAAGTCCCCACCGAAACCTATCCAAAAATTGCTCACAAGTCCCCATCGAAACCTGTCCAAAAACTGCTCACAAGTCCCCACCGAAACCTGTCCAAAAACTGCTCACAAGTCCCCACCGAAACCTGTCCAAAACTGCTCACAAGTCCCCACCGAACTTGTCCAAAAACTCAGCAAACTCACCAAGAAAAACTTTCTTAGTAGGAAATCACAAAGTGAATTGTTAGAGACCCAATGTGATTTTTCAAACTCATAGAAGCATAAAGAGAATTGTTAGAGACTCAATATGTTCTATACTCAACTCCCAATCTCAAAACTCAACTCAAATCAACTCAGCTCAATCTCAATCTCAAATCTGAAAACTCAACTCAATATCTGAAATGGATAGGATAGAATGCTTTCTTTCAAGAACATGAAACCCCAACAATTGCCAACTATGCAAAGAATCACATAACAATGATACTCATGTTCTTTTCACCATCAATTAGGGCTTCAACAACAATGCTCATCAACCAAGGTTCAATCAACACCATTCAACTCAAAACACAACCTTGAAGCATTTCACAATCAACATCAGAAAAGGAAACAAGTAGAACTCCTTTTCTCTCCAACATTATTTGAACAAAAAGCATCCACCAACTCAAATCACCAAGCACAAAACAACTTTTCAAATCATCAACAAAGAAGTAAGCCCAACACTTTAACCAAGTAAAGAATAGCTTGATTATAACCAATTTAATGAAAGCTAATGTCAATCTCAAAGCTGCCCACTTAAGGTTTCACACTTTCACACAAGAAGCAATTCTAACCTTAAAACATCATGCTTTCATTTCCATAATCAACCAAAAGCACTCTCAACATTACAAGAAATATTTATCCCTTATACACCTTATTTCTCCCTTATAGTCTTATCAACAATAAACTTTATCTCTCATAAGAATGCAATAAGATAATGCAAACAACACCTTAAAAAGAATATTTTATCAAAATAAAGCAAGCTTCAAACTCCTTATAACTCCTAAGCTATTTTTCTCTCTAATAAACTTCCTCCATCCGCAAAATACACTAGCAAAAATTAATTTCGAAAATACCTTGGCCAACACCAAAAATCGTGCTATGGAGAAATTGCGCATGAACTCTAACACCACCCGCTGCGTCCACTTCAATGAAGAAAAACCCTTTCACGTTATTCGAACGTGGAACCTCCCGTTCGGGTAGCGCGCCAACAGCCTAGCCGCTACCGGTGCGCCAAAGGCGTCCGATGAGGTATGAACCTCACTCTGTTTCCCTTGTACCTTCTGTGCCAGGGCTAAAATAAATAGCAGGCCTCCCTGTCTTCTGACGCGAACGACGATGACGAAACCTTACGACGGATACAAAAAATGAACGACGGATATCCGAACAACGGATCACGAAATCTCAGCGAAGAAGAAATCGAACATCAGATCGCGAAATCACAACGAGCAACACTTTTCAAAAATGCGGATGGGATAATCTTTGATCTTCATCGTGGGAGATTTATATGCATATTTCCCATAAACTCTTGACGTCGACGAGGAGGAGTTTAACACGTCGAGGAGGAGTTTAACACATCGACGGAGGTCTTGGCTAGCGCCCACAATCTTAGAACATAGCGCCATCAAAGTTAAGACATTTGCGCCATGGGTTAGGAGAACCCAATGCAAACAATAAATTAATATTTATTTAAAAATAATTAAAAGGAACCTTAACAAGGTTTTTAATTATTTAAATAAATACTTCCTCCTGGACCCAAATGCATTAAACTAATGCATCCACCTGTAATCTTTAAACCTGCCAACTTGGGGTTTACAAAAGACCTTTGAAACTGTCATGCCGTAACCTTCATCAAAACAAATTGTTTGACATCAAATCAAATTCCTTCAAGAGCTTCTTGACATCAATGACAACTTATACACTTGAGCAAAGGCAATGTACCCAAAGTACCCAAAATTGCCAACAATCTCCCCCTTTGTCATTGATGGCAAACCTTTACTGAAAACACTTCTCAAGAGCCAAAACTGAAACCAACTATGCTAACAACCGACCAACCGTGCCCACAACTGAGAATCTTCCTTTGAAGTTTTGCTCCCCCCGACTTGAAGCTCTCCTCTTCACTTTGAAGCTCTCCCCCTTACTCATATCTCTCCCCCTTTGTCATCAATGGCAAAGGGTCACCTTTGGGGCTCGGGACTAAGAATGAGCCTCTTAGCTTAGTCCCTCCCCCACCTCCCGATGAGGTGATTAATTCTGGGGTGGGAGTAAAACTCCCATTAGGCACCGATCATCATCAGCGTCTATAACTTCCTTGTCGGGCCTTCTCTTGAACTCTTTGCCCATATTCCTGTTCTTGTCACTGTTCTTGTTCTTGTTCTCATCCCTCGTTCTTGTCCATGCCTTGATCCTTGGACCTGATCATGCCACTGTTCCTGTTCCTGTATTCTAGAATTTCAGCTCTACACTGTCTGATTATGTGACCTTCATTGTTGCACTTGAAACACTTGACGATGTTGTTTCTCTGAGGTAAACCTGATCTTTGAATCCACCAGTTCTGACCAAACCTATTCTGACCAAACCTGTTCTGACCAAACCTATTCTGGCCAAACCTGTTCTGACCAAACCTGTTCTGACCAAACCTGTTCTGACCAAACCTGTTCCTGTTATTTGCCTTGCAATAAACTGCCTTGTGCCCAAACTATTGACAAGAGTAGCAATACCCTTGAAAGTAACTAGCACTTCTGAAACTGTCATTTACCTTCTTCACTTGAGCCATGCAATGTGAAGCCATGTGACCAAACCTGTGACAAGCAAAACATCTGCCTTGAAACTTTCCTTTATTTGACCTCTTAGGTTCTGAAAACTTCTTCTTCTCATTCTGAATTCTGTTTTCTATTTCTGTGCATCTATCATTCAAGGACTCCTTTTTTGAAATACTTTCCTCATCAAACTCTCTTCCTTTTGGAGTCTCTTACTAGACTCTCCAACTTGTTCCTTGTGTGGCTTAACAAAACCAAGGCCTGTTTTATCTGTTGTCTTTCTTTGACCTTTGATGAGTGACTTAACCTTTTTGGAGCTATCTTGAAACCTCTAAAGCTTATCCTTGTACTCTTTAGTTTCCTCTTTCAAAGAAGCCATTTTCTGTTCTAACTCACTATACTCAAGAACCTTAGACTCTAACTCATCCTTGAGTTCTTGTGTCTTAGCTATAGAGAAGTCAAGACTTTCTATAAGATCATCTCTCTCCATATAACATTCATCTAACTTATCCTTGAGTCTAGCATTCTTCTTTCTTTCCTTTTTCAAAGCACTAAGAGCACTAATAAGTTCACCTTCAAGATCTACTTCACCTTCCTCTATATCTTCCTCTATTTGTTTGCTTTTTGAATCATCAAAGCCTTTTTCAGATTTCTTATCACTAGAGGTGCTACCCTTTTCAAAAACCATACATGCATCTTCCTTATAGTTTTCTGAAGCATCCTCATACATACTAGAAACCAAATCATTATTTGTGCAATCATCCTCAAGGTGACCAAAGTTTCCACATCTAAGACATTTCATGATAATGAATCTATGTTTCGGTTCTTCCTCTTTTTCTGATATGAACAACATCTCATTTTCATCATCACTTGAAGAACTTTCACTATCACTACTAGAACACTTACTTGCTTTGTCTAGGTAGAAACTCTTCTTGTGCTTGTGAGAATACCTCTTTCCTTGATTGTTGTGCTCATCTTTGTTCTTCCTGTGATGCTTGTGCTTTTCAGAATCCTTGCTCTTAGAATCCTGTTTATCTTCATCACTTTCATTCTTGGGAACAATACAGTCAGTAGCATAATGACCAAACTTTCCACAATTGAAACATCTTATATTTTTCATACTTTTGTGCTTTCTAGAGAACTTGCCTTTCTTGCTGTAATATGCCTCTTCATCACTAGAAGACTCATCACTATCTTGAAGCTGTTTACCCTTGGATTTCTTGGTAGCCTTGAAAGTTGCCTCTTTCTTGACATCAACCTTCACTTGAGTTCTCAACTCAAATGCTGCAAGTATACTATGGAGCTCATCCTTTTTCAACTTATCCAAATCTTTAGCTTCCTCAATAGCAGAAATATTTTCACTAAATCTATTAGGAAGAGATCTTAAAATCTTATCACAAACATCATTTTCAGCAAGCTCAAGACCTAAGTCTTTCATGGAGTTAACAACCTCATCCATACGAAGCATGTAGTCACTAATATTTTCATCATCATTCATCTTGAGTTGTTCAAACATACCTTTGAAGTGTCTCAACTTGGCCTTTCTGACATTTGTATCACCTCTATGAACCACCTTCAACTCGATTCCACATTTCACTAGTTGTCTTGCAGTGAATCACTTTGGTGAGATCTGCTTTCTGTAAGCCTTTCAGGATTGCATTCATTGCTTTTGAATTTCTGTGATGTAGGAGCCTTTCTTCTTTAGTATTAGGACCATGTTCAGGAATAGTGTACTCATCTTCAATCACTTCCCAAACCTCATTCCCAAGTGCCATTAGATGAACCTTCATCCTTGCACTCCAAAGACCAAAATCTGACCCATCAAGAATAGGTGCTGCATTGCCACTTGAATGATCCATTGTGTTCTTTACTAGCTTTTCCTTCAAGTTGTTAAACTTTTCGAAGGCACCTGCTCTGATACCAATTGAAGAACACAAGCTTATACTGAGAGGGGGGTGAACAGTATAAGACCTCTTTTTACTTTTTCCATTATACTTCAAAATAGTAAAGCAATATACCCAAAGCAATATCAAAGCAATGCACAATATCATCCACAAAGTGACACCAATTTTAACGTGGTTCACCCAGAATGGCTAGGCTACGTCCACAAAACTTTTCTCTAAAAGTTATCTCAAAGTTCTTTGGGAATCCTTCCCAATTACAATGTTTATGAGCCTCGGCCCAAAGGAGATACCTTCCCCCAATCAAAATTTATGAGCCTCTACTCAAAGGAGATACCTTCCCCCAATCAGAATTTATGAGCCTCTGCTCAAAGGAGATACCTTCCCTCTCGCTCCGGAAATGATCCCTCGGAAGATCAACTGCCTCTACCTCTTGCCAAACACGTGGAACTCCTTTCCATCGAAGACCTCCTGTCCTCAATGCTTAGCCTAAGAGACCTCTGCCTTCTATGATCACGTCCACAGCAGCTCAACAACCTGTACCAAACATAGTCAGTCGGTCTAGTACAAGTCTTCCTCTGTCTGTCAGATCTGTCCAACTCTTGAACAAATCAATCCTCTGCATACAAGCCTTCTCAAAGACTTGCCAAATCTATCCTCAGGTTCTTCTCATAGAACCAGTGCACCTCTATCCTCAAGTTCTCTGATAGAACTATCAAACTCAGCTCACAAGTCCTCTGCTAGGACCTGTCCAAATCTGCTCACAAGTCCCCACCGAAACCTGTCCAAAACTGCTCACAAGTCCCCACCGAAACCTGTCCAAAAATTGCTCACAAGTCCCCACCGAAACCTGTCCAAAAATTGCTCACAAGTCCCCACCGAAACCTGTCCAAAACTGCTCACAAGTCCCCACCGAAACCTGTCCAAAAACTCAGCAAGCTCACCAAGAAAACCTTTCTTAGTAGGAAATCACAAAGTGAATTGTTAGAGACCCAATGTGATTTGTCAAACTCATAGAAGCATAAAGAGAATTGTTAGAGACTCAATATGTTCTATACTCAACTCCCAATCTCAAAACTCAACTCAAATCAACTCAGCTCAATCTCAATCTCAAATCTGAAAACTCAACTCAATATCTGAAATGGATAGGATAGAATGCTTTCTTTCAAGAACATGAAACCCCAACAATTGCCAACTATGCAAAGAATCACATAACAATGATACTCATGTTCTTTTCACCATCAATTAGGGCTTCAACAACAATGCTCATCAACCAAGGTTCAATCAACACCATTCAACTCAAAACACAACCTTGAAGCATTTCACAATCAACATCAGAAAAGGAAACAAGTAGAACTCCTTTTCTCTCCAACATTATTTGAACAAAAAGCATCCACCAACTCAAATCACAATAGCACAAAACAACTTTTCAAATCATCAACAAAGAAGTAAGCCCAACACTTTAACCAAGTAAAGAATAGCTTGATTATAACCAATTTAATGAAAGCTAATGTCAATCTCAAAGCTGCCCACTTAAGGTTTCACACTTTCACACAAGAAGCAATTCTAACCTTAAAACATCATGCTTTCATTTCCATAATCAACCAAAAGCACTCTCAACATTACAAGAAATATTTATCCCTTATACACCTTATTTCTCCCTTATAGTCTTATCAACAATAAACTTTATCTCTCATAAGAATGCAATAAGATAATGCAAACAACACCTTAAAAAGAATCTTTTATCAAAATAAAGCAAGCTTCAAACTCCTTATAACTCCTAAGCTGTTTTTCTCTCTAATAAACTTCCTCCATCCGCAAAATACACTAGCAAAAATTAATTTCGAAAATACCTTGGCCAACACCAAAAATCGCGCTATGGAGAAATTGCGCACGAACTCTAACACCACCCACTGCGTCCACTTCAATGAAGAAAAACCCTTTCGCGTTATTCGAACGCGGAACCTCCCGTTCGGGTAGCGCGCCAACAGCCTAGCCGCTACCGGTGCGCCAAAGGCGTCCGGTGAGGTATGAACCTCACTCTGTTTCCCTTGTACCTTCTGTGCCAGGGCTAAAATAAACAGCAGGCCTCCCTATCTTCTGACGTGAACGACGACGATGAAACCTTACGACGGATACAAAAAATGAACGACGGATATCCGAACAGCGGATCACGAAATCTCAGCGAAGAAGAAATCGAACATCAGATCGCGAAATCACAGCGAGCAACACTTTTCAAAAATGCGGATGGGATAATCTTTGATCTTCATCGTGGGAGATTTATATGCATATTTCCCATAAACTCTTGACGTCGGCGAGGAGTTTAACACGTCGACGGAGGAGTTTAACACGTCGGTGGAGGTCTTGGCTAGCGCCCACAATCTTAGAACATAGCGCCATCAAAGTTAAGACATTTGCGCCATGGGTTAGGAGAACCCAATGCAAACAATAAATTAATATTTATTTAAAAATAATTAAAAGGAACCTTAACAAGGTTTTTAATTATTTAAATAAATACTTCCTCCTGGACCCAAATGCATTAAACTAATGCATCCACCTGTAATCTTTAAACCTGCCAACTTGGGGTTTACAAAAGACCTTTGAAACCGTCATGTCGTAACCTTCATCAAAACAAATTGTTTGACATCAAATCAAATTCCTTCAAGAGCTTCTTGACATCAATGACAACTTATACACTTGAGCAAAGGCAATGTACCCAAAATTGCCAACAAGTTTTGGTATTAAATATTTTTTATAAAGTCTTAAATTATTATATTGCAATATTGAAGGGTTAAGACTTTTGAGTGTTTTTTGATTTTTAATAAAGGGTTTGTGTTAAAGAAGATTATTGTGAAATTATTGAATATTATTTAATTTGGAGTGATAAGGTGTAAATTTTATATTATTTTGCATTGTATTTTGTTGAAGAAATTATTATCTTCTAACCCTTGTTGAGATTGGCAAAGAAGAAAATAGTGAGTATGGCAGATTTGTGATCAACTCCTTGTCAAGCAAAAGGTATGGACAAATTCTTTCTTGGTTAAGTTGATTTATTGCTTACTAGAAAATAAAGTTTGGAGTGAAAATGATTTGATTAGGGTTTTCTTTTCAAAAGTGCTTGAGTGAATGCTTCAAGGTTTTCTGGATTTAAGAGTTGTGATTAAAACCTTATTTATAAGCATTGTTGTTGAAGCCATTGGATTGTGTGAAAAAAATTGAGTTAGGGTTTTGAAAAGAACATGAGTATCATTGTTATGTGAAGAATGAGTTATAAGCATTGTTGTTGAAGTGATTTGTTGTGCAAAAAACTTGAACTAGGGTTTGAAAAGAACATGAGTATCATTGTTATGTGAGGCTTGTTGTTGACACTGTTGGATATATTTTGAGTTGGTTGATATATACTTGGACTAGGGTTTGTGAGAAAGGGAAGCTTCATTAAGTAATTGGTTGAGTTGAGTTAGTTAAGCCTAGTCAAGTGGTTGTATAAAGTGATTAAGTTCCATAAAAAAAGCTATTCTACATTCTGATTTGAATGATTGAGTATTGAGTATAGAACATATTGAGTCTCTAACAATTCTATTTATGATTCTATGAGATTGAGTTGAGAAAGTGATTATGCATTGATAGTAGAATATTTTGAGTCTCTAACAATTCTCTTTATGCTTCTATGAGATTGAGTTGAGAAAGTTATTGAGCATTGAGTATAGAACATATTGAGTCTCTAAAAATTCTCCTTATGATTCTATGAGATTGAGAAAATTGTGAAAGTGAGTGTGCATTGAGAGTAGAACATATTGAGTCTCTAACAATTCTCTTTATGCTTCTATAATATTGGACAAGTTCTATGTGAGAACTTGTTAAGAATATTTGAGGCAAGTCTTTGAGAAGACTCATGGACTAATTTTGTATGAGCTTTTGTGAAAGCTTACAATATAGATTGGACAGGTTCTATGTGGACCTATTAAGCAAATTTGGACAGGTTCTATGTGGACCTGTTGAGTATATTTGGACAGGTTCTATGTGGACCTGTTGAGCAGATTTGAGCAAGTTCTAGAGAGGACTTGTAGATAATATTTTAGCAAGTTCTAGAGAGGACTTGTGGACAGATTAGTGTGAGATTTTGTGAAAGCTTACAAGAAATATTTGAGAAAAGTCTTAAGAAGACTTAAGAGCAGAGTTGATTGATTTGTTCAAACCTTTAGTTAAGATTTGGGGCAGATCCAACAGATTTGAGTCAAGCTTTGAGTTAAGGCTTGAGAATAGAGATCGAGAATAGATTTATGCTAGATCGACTAGACTGTATTTTGTGTATATTTGAGAGTAGAGTTTGGTATAGATTTGAGGATAAGTTTGTACTAGACCAAAGATAGAGATTGATCAAATTTATGATAGACTGACTGAGATGTTTTTAGTGCATATTTGAGTGATATTGTTGAGGAGACATGTGCTAGACCGACTAGACTGTGTTTAGTACAAAGTTGAGTAGATTTATGCTAAACTAACTGGATTGTATTTAGTACAAATTTGAGATAGAGCTTTGGAGGTGATAGAGCAGAGAGGACAGTAGTCTCTAGTGGATAGAGATCCATCGACCAGGGCAGTGAGGATAGGTCTTCTGAGTGGGGATAAGTCTTCAGTGGAGAGATATCCACAAGCCAATGCAATGGAGGCAGTAGTCTTCTAGAAGATTACCAACCAAAGCAAAGTACAAGGAGTTCTCCTATGGATAGAGATCCACAAACTTGATTTAGGGGATTGGTATCTTCTTTGGATAGAGGTCCATAAATATTGTAATTGGGAAGGATTCCCAAAGAGATTGATTGAGAAAATTTTAGTGAAATATTTTCTTCGTGGAGTAGCCCACATTAGGTGAACCACATAAATTGTGGTGTCTCTATTGTGTGTGGTGTTTGTTGCATTGCTTTTATTATTGCTATTGATATTGCTATCTATACACTACATAATATTTATTTGGAAAGAAAAGTAAAAAGTGGTCTTATACTGTTCACCCCCCCTCTCAGTATAAGCTTGTGTTCTTCAATTGCTATCAGAATGGGAAGAGTTTAACATCTTGAAGGAAAAGCTAACAAGAACATAATGGATCCTAAGGAGGTATCCAAAAATAACTTAGCACAAGTATTTTATGGAAGTGACTATTTGTATTGGAGTTTGATGATGAGGTTCTACTTAATGGCACTTGGCAATGAAATTTGGGAAGCAGTGGAATTTGGATATGATCCCACAGTAAATCATCCTATAGATAAGGAAGGTAAGATTATACAACACTATAATTCAAAAGCAATGAATGCACTTATGAGAGGTTTGCATAGAATAGAGTCTATGAAAGTTATGTATTGTAGAACTACAAAAGAGATGTGGGATAAATTATAAAATATTTATGAAGAAGATAAAAGTGTCAAGAAAGCAAAGAGTTGAAATCTCAAGAGACAATTTGAAGTATTAAGAATGAATAAAGATGAAAATATTAGTACTTATATACTTTGAATTGATGAGGTTGTTAATGATATGCGAGGAATCGGTATGAATATTGTTGAATATTATGTTTGTGATAAAGTCTTAATATCTATTCCAAAAATATTCAGTGAACAGGTTTTTGCTATAGAAGTATCAATGTATGGTGATATTTTGAAAAGAGATAAGTTGCTTGGTATGCTTACAATATTTGAGATAGGAACAAAATATCCTATGCCCGAGAAGGAAGCAACATTCAAATAAATCTGTAAGATAAAGGGTAAGAAGTCAGAATCAAGCAATGAGTCATATAGTGATGAAGAAGATAATTATGGTAGAAGAAAAAAAAGATTTCGGAAGACCCATAGATCTAAGTTCTATTAAGTGTTTCAATTGTGGAAGGTTTGGATATTTTTTAACAAATTGTAAATAACCAAAGAACAACAATGGTGAAGAAAAATAGGATCACGAGTATAGGAAATCAGAAAGATATAGGCACAAAAATAAAAGCAAGGATGGACAAAGTAGATAAGGAAAGAAGTTCTTCTAAAGACAAAAGAGGAGCTACTATGCGGATAATGCAAGTAAGTACTCAAATGATAGTGATGTTAGTTTCTTAGACAATGATAGAGATAAAGTCCTATTTATGATAGAAGAAAAAAAATGAGTTAATAAAACCCTAGTTATTCTCAAGTGTTTTATATGTGGTAAATTTTGACATCTTGAAGATGATTGTACAAGGGATGGTTATAGTTTCAGTGATGATGAGTATGAGAATGCACTTCAAGGATCAAATAAAAATCTTCTAATAGAATTAGAAGAAGAAGCGAGTGATCCTATAGAAGATAAGTCAAAAGAAAATGAAGAAGTAGACAAAGGCAAATAAATAGAGGATTATTCAACAAAGAAAGGTTATGATCTCAAGGGAGAACTTATCTATGGCCTTGACACAGTAAAGAAGTTAAGGAAGCAACACTCTAAAATTGAAATTCAGTTTCAAGAATTTGATGAAGTAAGAAGATTGCTCATAGAGGATTTAGAAAAATCGAAGGCTAAAGCAAAGAAGTTTAAAGACAAGTTAGAAGCAAAGATCTTGGAGTGTGAGAAGTTAGCATAAGAAGTGGTACTACTAAAATAATATTTAGAGGACTCCAAGATCAAGATGAAGGGATTTAAAAATAACTCAAAGAACTTGGATAAGTTCATAAAGACACAAAAGACTACATCCAAGAATACAGGTCTTGGATTTGAAAAGGTTTGAAAGAAACAAGAAGAAAAGTCAACTTCAAGTTATAGAGAAGATACTTCAGAAGAAGACAATGTAAAAGAAATTCAAACATCATAGGATGATTTGGACAATAGAGAGTTAAAAAAAAATACGAACAATGCACAAAGAAGATACAGATGGAACAACAATCAAAATAGAAGACCAATGAGGTCAATACAAGGAAAATTCAATGGAAGATGCTTTTCATGTCATAGGTTTGGGTACATGGCTTCATAATGCAGGACACATGTAAGACAAAAATATAGAAACATACAGTTCTTTCATGGGTATTGCTACTCATGTAATCAGTTTGGTCACAAGGCAATGAATTACGGGGGTTATTGATAGAAGAGGATATTGCTTCACTAGGAGAAATCCTAAGATATCTGCACCTACAAGGAATAATAGCATCAAGTGTTATAAGTACAATAATTATGGTCACACAAAAAAATGGTGTAGAGAATACATTCCAAAAACAAGTATCAATAGGAACTAGAATAGGAACAAAAATATGAGCAGGAACATGAATGTAGACAAGAAAATGAATAGGAATGTTGACATGGACAGGAACATAGACACGAATAGAAACAGTTGGAGGATTCAAAAAATGTAGAAAAGAAGATAAAAGGATAAAGGTAAAGAACAGTGATTTCTGGGAGTAGAAATACTCCCACCCTAGAATTAACCACCTTAACAGAATGTGGGGGAGGGGCTAAGCTAAGAGGCTCATTCTTAGCCCCGAGCCTCAAAGGTAACCCTTTTCCATTGATGTAAAAGGGGAGGAAGATTTGAGCCAGGGGGAGCATTGTCCCAGGGGGAGCAGCACAAAAGAATAAGTCAAGTTTTTGATAAAAATATTTTTGGTTTTCCGTCAATGACAAAGGGGGAGATTTTTGGACATTTTGAGTCCTAAAAGTTAAAATTGTCATTGATGTCAAGAAATGTAGATAACGTTAATATCAATATTTTTATCAAGTAAAAAAACTCTCAAAGTTGCTATTTGATATCCAGGAAGAAGGCCAAAGGTCAAGAGATTCAGTGCAAAGTTAAAAAGGAGATATAATATTTTTTATAAAAATATTTTTGGTTTGCCATCAATGACAAAGGGGGAGATTGTTGGACATTTTGAGTCCTAAAAGTTAAAATTGTCATTGATGTCAAGAAATGTAGATAACGTTAATATCAAGATTTTTATCAAGGAACGAAGCTCTCAAAGTTGCTATTTGATATACAGGGAAGAAGGCCAAAGGTCAAGAGATTCAATGCAAAGTTAAAAAGGAGATATAATATTTTTTATAAATTATTTAAATTCAATAAGAATTTAAATTTTATAAATAAATATTATTTACACCATGGAATGCAAATTAAATGAAGGGTTTAAAAATTAAACCTTATAATCATAATTTATAAAATTTAAACTCTTTAGAATTTAAAATATTTATAAATTATAATGTTGACGTCATCAAATTTAATAAAGCATTTTGTATAAATTATAAAGTGTTTAAAGGTGTCGATGTCATTAAAAGAAGGAAGCATTGATGTTTGAAGAAAATATATGGTTGTGTATAAAAGGTGGCCTCAAATACATTATTATTTCATCCCTCGATCGATTAATATGCGCCAAGGTTAAAAGCTTCATTTGCAATTTCGAAAAGGTCGTTGAGGAAGAAGACAATTTTTTTTTTTGTCTTAAGCACCAAGGATAAGGTGAAGAGGTTGGATTATTTGAAGTACGTTGGACACGGTGGTCCAAGTGGAAAAAGCGCAGATGTTGGAGGAAGCAAGTGCTGTGTTTGAAACTTGTTGGTGGTAAGCGCCATAGGGAAAGGTATTTTCATGCATTTTCATTAGGCACAAAGACTAAGGTGAAGGTAGAGCATTTTGACTCTTAAACATGTTCATAGATCATGTGGTCGTGGAGCCCGTGGCAAAATTGCTTGCAGAGGTAGAGATTACGGGGTCAAAACCCATTGGTGGCCAAGGTAAAGCTTTTGAAATTAATTTTATTGCCTAAGGTTTTCATTAAAGGTGTTTGGAGGTATAAGGGTTGTTTGTGAAATTATTTAAAGAGTGTTTTTTGGATAACGTTGGTAGTTGAAGGTTATTACTTGGAGTAATAAGGAAGTTTTCCTATTAAATATTTTTTATAAAGTCTTAATTTATTATATTGCAATATTGAAGGGTTAAGAATTTTGAGTGTTGTTTGTTTTTTAATAAAGGGTTTGTGTTAAAGAATATTATTGTGAAAGTATTGAATATTATTTAAGTTGGAGTGATAAGGTGTAATTTTTATATTATTTTGCATTGTATTTTGTTGAAGAAATTATTATCTTCTAACCCTTGTTGAGATTGGAAAAGAAGAAAATAGTGAGTATGGCAGATTTGTGATCAAATCCTTGTCAAGCAAAAGGTATGGAAAAATTCCTTCTTGGTTAAGTTGATTGATTGCTTACTAGAAACTAAAGTTTGGAGTGAAAAGGGTTTGATTAGGATTTCCTTTTCAAAAGTGCTTGAGTGAATGCTTCAAGGTTTTTTGGATTTAAGAGTTGTGATTAAAACCTTGTTTATAAGCATTGTTGTTGAAGCCATTGGATTGTGTGAAAAAACTTGAGTTAGGGTTTTGAAAAGAACATGAGTATCATTGTTATGTAAATATTGAGTTATAAGCATTGTTGTTGAAGTGATTTGTTGTGCAAAGAACTTGAACTAGGGTTTGAAAAGAACATGAGTATCATTGTTATGTGAGACTTGTTGTTGACACTGTTGGAAATATTTTGAGTTGGTTGATATATGCTTGGACTAGGGTTTGTGAGAAATGGAAGCTTCATTAAGTAATTGGTTGAGTTGATTTAGTTAAGCCTAGTCAAGTGATTGTTCAAGTTCCATTAAAATACTATTCTACATTATGATTTGAGTGATTTAGCATTGAGTATAGAACATATTGAGTCCCTAACAATTCTCTTTATGATTCTATGATATTGAGTTGAGAAAGTGATTATGCATTGATAGTAGAATATTTTGAGTCTCTAACAATTCTCTTTATTCTTCTATGAGATTGAGTTGAGAAAGTTATTGAGCATTGAGTATAGAACATATTGAATCTCTAAAAATTCTCCTTATGATTCTATGATATTGAGAAAATTGTGAAAGTGAGTGTGCATTGAGAGTAGAACATATTGAGTCTCTAACAATTATCTTTATGCTTCTATAATATTGGACAAGTTTTATGTGAGGACTTGTTAAGAAGATTTGAGGCAAGTATTTGAGAATACTTGTGGACTGATTTTATATGATATTTTGTGAAAGATTACGATATAGATTGGACAGATTCTATGTGGACCTATTGAGCAAATTTGGACAAGTTCTGTGTGGACCTGTTGAGTAGATTTAGACAAGTTCTGTGTGGACCCATTGAGCAGATTTGAGCAAGTTCTAGAGATGACTTGTAGAGAATATTTGAGCAAGTTCTAGAGAGAACTTGTGGACAATTTAGTGTGAGCTTTTGTGAAATATTACAAGGCATATTTGAGATAAGTCTTGAGAATACTTAAGAGCAGATTTGATTGATTTGTTCAAACCTTGAGTTAAGGTTTGGGGCAGATCCAACAGAGTTGAGTCAATTTTTGAGTTAAGGTTTGAGAATAGAGATCGAGAACAGATTTGTGCTAGATCAACTGGATTGTGTTTAGTGCATATTTTAGGATAAGTTTGTACCATACCAGATATAGAGATTAAAAAATTTGTTCTAGACTGAATGGGATGTGTTTAGTGCAAATTTGAGTGAGATTGTGGAGCAGACATGTGCTAGACCGACTATACTGTGTTTAGTACAAAGTTGAACAGATTTGTGCTAAACCAACTGGACTATGTTTAGTACAGATTTGAGATAGAGCTTTGGAGGTGATAGAGTAGAGAGGATAGTAGTCTTCAGTGGATAAAGATCCATCAACTAGGGCAGTGAGGACAAGTCTTCTAAGTGGGGACAATAGTATTCAGAGGAGAGAGATCCACAAGCAAGTGCAGTGGAGGTAGTAGTATTCTAGAATATCACCAACCAGAGCAAAGGAGTTATCCTATGGATAGAGATCCACAAAATTGATTTATGGGATTGGTGTCTCCTTTGGAAAGAGGTCCATAAACATTGTAATTGGGAAGGATTCCCAAAGAGATTGATTGAGAAAATTTTAGTGAAATATTTTCTCCGTGGAGTAGCCCACATTGGGTGAACCATGTAAATTGTGGTGTCTCTATTATGTGTGATGTTTTGTGCATTACTTTAATTACTGCTATTGATATTGTTATCTATACACTTCATAATATTTATTTGGAAAGAAAAGTAAAAAGTGGTCTTATACTGTTCACCCCCCTCTCGGTATAAGCTTGTGTTCTTTAATTGGTATCAGAACGAGTTCCTTCAGAAGAGTTTAACAACTTGAAGGAAAAGCTAACAAGAACATAATGGATCCTAAGGATGCATCCAAAAATAACTTAGCACCAGTATTTTATGAAAGTGACTATTTGTATTGGAGTCTGATGATGAGGTTCTATATAATGTCACTTGGCAATGAAGTTTGGGAAGTAGTGGAATTTGGATATGATCCCACAGTCAATCATCATATAGATAAGGAAGGTAAGCTTCTACAACACTATAATTCAAAAGCAATGAATGCACTTGTGAGAGGTTTTCATAGAATAAAGTCTATGAAAGTTATGCATTGTAGAACTACAAACAAGATGTGGGATAAATTACAAAATATTTATGAAGGAGATAAAAGTGTCAAGAAAGCAAAGAGTCAAAATCTCAAGAGACAATTTGAAGTATTAAGAATGAATGAAGATGAAAATATTAGTGTTTATCTACTTGAATTGATGAGGTTGTTAATTATATGCGAGGAATCGGTATAAAGATTGATGAATATTATGTTTGTGATAAAGTCTTAATATCTCTTCCAAAAAGATTCAGTGAACAGATTTCTGCTATAGAAGTATTAATATATGGTGATACTATGAAAAGAGATAAGTTGCTTGGTATGCTTACAATATTTGAGATAGGAACAAAAGATCCTATGCCCGAGAAGGAAGCAACATTCAAAGCAATCAGTAAGAAAAAGGGTAAGAAGTCGGAATCAAGCAATGAGTCATCTAGTGATGAAGAAGCTAATTATGGTAGAAGAAATAAAGATTCCAGGAGACCCATAGATATAAGATCTATTAAGTGTTTCAATTGTGTAAGGTTTGGACATTTTACAATAGATTGTAAAGAACCAAATAACAACAATGGTGAAGAAAAATAGGATCATAGGTACAAGGAATCATAAAGATATAGACACAAAAAGAAAAGCAAGGATGGACAAAGCAGACAAGGAAATAAGTTCTTCTAAACACAAAAAAGGAGCTACTATGCGGATAATTGAAGTAAGTACTCAAATTATAGTGATGCTAGTTTCTCAAACAATGATAGAGATGAAGTCCTATTTATGATTGAAGAAAAAGAACGAGTTAAGAAAATACTAGTTATTCTCAAGTGTTTTAGATGTGGTAAATTTGGACATATTGAAGATGATTGTACAAGGGATGGTTATAGTTTCAGTGATGATGAGTATGAGAATGCATTTGAAGGACCAGATGAAAATATTCTAATAGCATTAGAAGAAGAAGCGAGTGATCCTATAGAAGATAAGTCAAAATAAAATGAAGAAGCGAACAAAAGAAAACAAATAGAGGATTATTCAACAGAGAAAGGTTGTGATATCAAGGGAGAACTTATCTATGCCCTTGACACAGTAAAGAAGGTAAGGAAGCAAAACTCTAAACTTGAAATTCAGTTTCAAGAAGTTTATGAAGAAATAAGATTGCCCATAGAGGATTTAGAAAAATCAAAGGCTAAAGCAAAGAAGTTTAAAGATAAGTTAGAAGCAAAGATCTTGGAATGTGAGAAGTTAGCATAAGAAGTGGTACTACTAAAATAATATTTAGGGTACTCCAAGATCAATATGAAGGGATTTTAAAATATCTTAAAGAACTTGGATAAGTTCATCAAGACACAAAAGACTACATCCAAGAATACATGTCTTGGATTTGAAAAGGTTCAAAAGAAATAGGAAGAAAAGTCAACTTCAAGTTTTAGAGAAGATACTTCAAAAGAAGACAATGTAAAAGAAAGTCAGAAATCAGAGGATGAGTTGGAAAATAGAGAGTTCAACAAAAATAGAAACAATGCACAAAGAAGATACAAATGGAACAACAATCAAAATAGAAGACCAATGAGGTCAAGACAAGGAAACTTCAATGGAAGATGCTTTTCATGTCACAGTTTGGGTACATGGCTTCACAATGCAGGATACGTGCAAGAAAATAATATAGAAACAAACAACCATTTCATGGGTATTGCTACTCATGTAATCAGTTTGATAATAAGGCAATGAATTGCAGGGTTATTGACAGAATAGGATTATGGCTTCACTAGGAGAAATTCTAAGACATTTACACCTACAAGGAATAATAACATCAATTGTTATAAGTGCAATAATGATGGTCACACAACAAAATGGCATTGAGCAGACATTTCAAAAACAAGTATGAACATGAACTAGAATAGGAACAAAAATAGGAACGAGAACATGAAAGTAGACAAGAATAGGAATAGGAATATTGACATGGACAGGAACATAGACATGGACAGGAACATAGACATGGATATAAATAGTCAGAGGATTCATAAAATATAGAAAAGAAGAGAAAAGGATAAAGGTAAAGAACAATGCTTTCTAGGAGTAGAAATACTCCCACCTCAAAATTAACCACCTTAATAGAAGGTGGGGGAGGGGCTAAGCTAAGAGGCCCATTCTTAGCCCCGATCCCCAAAGGTGACCCTTTGCCATTGATTTCAAATGAGGAGGAAGATTTGAGCCGGGGGATCGAGTGTCCTAGGGGGAGCAACATAGAAGAAGAAGTCAAGTTTTTGATAAATTTTTTTTTGGTTTACCGTCAATGACAAAGGGGGATATTATTGGACATTTTGAGTCCTAAAAGTTAAAACTGTCATTGATGTCAAGAAATGTAGATAACATTAATATCAATATTTTTGTCAAGGAACAAAGCTCTCAAAGTTGCTATTTGATATCCAGGAAGAAGGCCAAAGGTTAAGAGATTCAGTGCAAAGTTAAAAACGAGATATAATATTTTTTATAAATTATTTAAATTCAATAAGAATTTAAATTTTATAAATAAATACTATTTACACCATAGAATGCAAAGTAAATTAAGGGTTTAAAAATTAAACCTTATAATCATAATTTATAAATTATAAATTCTTTAGAATTTAAAATATTTATAAACTATAATCCTGACGTCATACAATTTAATAAAGCACTTTGTATAAATTATAAAGTGTTTAAAGGTGTCGATGTCATTAAAAGAAGGAAGCATTGACGTTTGAAGAAAATATATGGTTATGTATAAAAGGTGGCCTCAAAGACATCATTATTTCATCCCTCGATCGATTAATATGCGCCAAGGTTAAAAGCTTCGTTTGCAATTTCAAAAAATTTGTTGAGGAAGAAGACGAAAAACATTTTCATCTTAAGCACCAAAGATAAGGTGAAGAAGTTGGATTCTATGAAACACGTTGGACATGGTGGTCCAAGTGGCAAAACTGCAGACATTGGAGGAAGCAAGTGTTGTGTTCGAAACACATTGGTGGTAAACGCCAAAGGGAAAGGTGTTTTCATACGTTTTCATTAGGTGCAAAGACTAAGGTGAAGGTAGAGCCTTTTGACTCTTAAACATGTTCATAGAGCATGTGGTCGTGGAGCCCACGGTAAAATTTCTTGCAGAGGTAGAGATTATGGGGTCAAAACCCATCGGTGACCAATGTAAAGCTTTTGAAATTAATTTTATTGCCTAAGGTTTTCATTAAAGGTGTTTGGAGATATAAGGGTTGTTTGTGAAATTATTTAAAGATTGTTTGTTGGATAAAGTTGATAGTTGAAGGTTATTACTTGGAGTAATAAGGAAGTTTACTATTAAATATTTTTGATAAAGTCTTAAATTATTATATTGCAATATTGAAGGGTTAAGACTTTTGAGTGTTGTTTGATTTTTAATAAAGAGTTTGTGTTAAAGAAGATTATTGTGAAATTATTGAATATTATTTAAGTTGGAGTGATAAGGTGTAATTTGTATATTATTTTGCATTGCATTTTTTTGAATAAATTATTATCTTCTAACCCTTGTTGAGATTGGCAAAGAATAAAATAGTGAGTATGGCAGATTTGTGATCAACTCCTTGTCAAGATAAAGGTATGGGCAAATTCCTTCTTTGTTAAGTTGATTGATTGCTTACTAGAAAATAAAGTTTGAAGTGAAAAGAATTTAATTAGGGTTTCCTTTTCAAAAGTGCTTGAGTGAATGCTTCAAGGTTTTCTAGATTTAAGAGTTGTGATTAAAACCTTGTTTTATAAGCATTGTTGTTGAAGCCATTATATTGTGTGAAAAACTTGGTTTTGGGTTTTGGAAAGAACATGAATATCATTTTTATGTGAAGAATGAGTTATAAGCATTATTGTTGAAGTGAGTTGTTGTGAAAAGAAATTGAACTAGGGTTTGAAAAGAACATGAGTATCATTGTTATGTGAGACTTTTTGTTGAGCACTATTGGAAACATTTTTAGTTGGTTGATATATGCTTGGACTAGGGTTTGTAAAAAAGGGAAGCTTCATTAAGTAATTTGTTGAGTTGAGTTAGTTAAGCCTAGTCAAGTGTTTCTATAAAGTGATTGTTCAAGTTACATAAAACAAGCTATTCTACATTTTGATTTGAGTGATTGAGCATTGAGTATAGAACATATTGATTATCTAACAATTCTCTTTATGTTTCTATGATATTGAGTTGAGAAAGTGATTATGCATTGATAGTAGAATATATTGAGTCTCTAAAAATTCTCTTTATGCTTCTATGATATTGAGTTAAGAAAGTGATTGAGCATTGAGTATAGAACATATCGAGTCTCTAACAATTCTCCTTATGATTCTATGAGATTGAGAAAATTTTGAAAGTGAGTGTGCATTTAGAGTAGAACATATTGAGTCTCTAACAATTTTCTTTATGCTTCTATAATATTGGACAAGTTCTATGTGAGGACTTGTTAAGAATATTTGAGGCAAGTCTTTGAGAAGACTTGTGGACTGATTTTGTGTGAGATTTTGTGAAAGCTTACAATACATATTGGACAGGTTTTGTGTGGACCTGTTGAGTAGATTTGGATAGGTTATGTGTGGACATGTTGAGAAGATTTGGACAGGTTTTGTGTGGACTTGTTGGGCATATTTGAGCAAGTTATAAAGAGGACTTGTATAGAATATTTGAGCAAGTTCTAGAGGACTTGTGGATAAATTAGTGTGAGCTTTTGTGAAAGCTTACAATTCATATTTGAGACAACTCTTGAGAATACTTAAGAGCAAAGTTGATTGATTTGTTCAAACCTTGAGTTAAGGTTTGGGGTAGATTTAGCAGATTTGAGTCAATATTTGAGTTAAAGCTTGAGAAAAAATTTATGCTAGACCAATTAGACTATGTTTAGTGCATATTTAAGAGCAGATTTTGGTGTAGATTTAAGGATAGGTTTGTACCAGACTAGAGATAGAGATTGAGCAGATTTGTGCTAGACCGACTAGACTATGTTTAGTGTATATTTGAGTGAGATTGTTGAGAAGACCTATGCTAGACTGACTAGACTGTGTTTAGTGTAGAGTTGAGCAGATTTGTGCTAAACTAGCTGGACTGTGTTTAGTATAGATTCGAGATAAAGCTTTGGAGGTGACAAATCAGATTAGACACTAGTCTCTAGTGGATATAGATCCATCATCCAGAGCACTGAGGTAGGTCTTCTAAGTGGGGACAAGAGTCTTTAGTGGAGAGAGATCCACAGGCCAGTGCAGTGGAGGTAGTAGTCTTCTAGAAGATCACTAGCCAGAGCAAAGGAGAAGGAGTTCTCCTATGGATAGAGATCCACAAACTTGATTTAGGGGATTGGTTTCTAATTTTTACATAGGCCCATAAACATTGTAATTGGGAAGGATTCCCAAAGAGATTGATTGAGAAAAATTTAGTGAAATATTTTCTCCATGGAGTAGCCTACATTGGGTGAACCACGTAAATTGTGGTGTCTCTATTGTGTGTGGTGTTTTATACATTACTTTGATTACTGCTATTTATACTGCTATCTATAAACTGCATAATATTGATTTAGAAAGAAAAGTAAAAAGTGGTCTTATATTGTTCACCCCCTCTCAGTATAAGCTTGTGTTCTTCATCAAACTACTCTAAAATCTTCACCAAGACTTTCTTCAAATCTACTCTCAAGTATTCTATAAGACTTACCTCAAATCTACTTTCATGTCTTCACTAAGACTTACCTCAAATCTACTCTCAAGTCTTCACCAAGACTTGCTTAAAATCTGCCCTCAAGTCATCTCAAGAACTTGCTCAATTTGCTCTCAAGTATTTACAAAGACTTACTTCAAATCTACTTTCAAGTCTTCACTAAGACTTGCTCAATCTACTCAAACACATGCTCAAAACAACTCATAAGATATGCTCAAACAATCTCATATCAAGCACACAATACTCTCAATTGCTTTGTTTAATATTCAAAGTAATTATTTTAACTTGAAGTAGTTTATATGCTATCCAGAATTCGTTTAACCTATTTTTGCTTTGATGGAGATATGTCTTCAAAACCTGTTTTACTTGTAATAAAACCCTCTTACCAATTCTAGGTTAGACAGCAATAGTATATCTCAAAATCTCCACAAATATTCTTCTCAATAATTATTTCACTATTCAAGAAATACAATAAAATATCAAGTCATAAATACACCTTATTATCTCCAATACTCTCAAATTAACATTCAACACATAAAAATAAATTTCCTTTGTTAACACCTTATAATCTCCAATCTTCTCAAAATAACATTCAATACATAAAAATTAAGCTCCCTTGTTAACACCTTGTAATATCCAATATTCTCAAAATAATATTCAATACATAAAAATAAGGTTCCTTTGTTAACACCTTATAATCTCCAATATTTTATTTTTTAAGCATAAAAAAATAAATAAAATATTATTTGAACAATCCTTATGAATCCCTAAGCTTTTTAGCACATGCCCTTTAATTATCATGTGGCCTCAAACCAACCTCTACATTTCAAAAGAATTTGTCAAAATTAATTTAAAATTGCATACCTTATAATTGTTGGCCCACTTCACCAAAAGTATTGCCCATGGCTTCGATGACCAGTGCTCAACAACCAATAAAATCAAACTTGTAACCTATGTTGTCGTAGCGCCTTAGCCCAAGGCTAAGCTGTCACATGGGCTACACACCCAGACCAAAGTTGCATGCTCTGCAACTAATGCTGCCACACAAATTTTAGTGAAAATAAAGACTTCTCATCTTCTTTGCAAAAATGAATCGCATGGGATTCAAAACCACAACTTGCTCCTCACAAGTGCCTTAGCCATGCATTCGACCACCGTCTGCGCTATCCAACACCTTGGGATGTTTTTGTCACACCAAGTAAAATTAAATACAACTACTTCTTTCTATTAAAACAAAACTCACGAGCTTCCTCTTCCCTCTCGAAAATGCAGTGCTCGAATATCATCACTTCACATTCGAATAATTGCTTCACAAGATGTTTGGAAATGAAAATCATTTCCTATTAATATTGTATCCTTTACATTAAAACACATCGGCCCTTTCAAATTTTAAATTTAATTTAAACACTTTAAACTTTGCACCA
The DNA here is from genome assembly GCA_028583015.1 of Wollemia nobilis. NCBI lineage: Eukaryota > Viridiplantae > Streptophyta > Pinopsida > Araucariales > Araucariaceae > Wollemia > Wollemia nobilis. The sequence goes on along the minus strand of JAQPPZ010006211.1, from coordinate 25,149 downwards.
TTAATTATTTAAATTAAAATTTTAACCTTTAGGTTAAAATATTTTAATTTAAATAAATTAAATTAAAACCTCTGCCAACCTTTATAATCTGCTCAATGGGTCTTGTCGGGGATATATATTTTTAATGATTCCTTGGACCTTGTTATTTCTCACCTCTTTCTTTTGCCCAAATATTAAATATTATAATATTATTTAAACTTGCTTCCCTTTGCTTGGGTCTTCTACCTTTTAGGCCTCTTTAGGCATATAATATTTAAAATAAATATTATACCCTTTTTATTTTAACAACTTCCTTGCATTTTGGAAAATCAACCTTGTGACATCAATGACAATAAAACTGGACATCAAACCTCTTGACATCAATGACAACAAAACTTGCTCAAATTTCTAACAAAAAGAGATCCTCGAAAAAATCACACACCTTTCCTCCTAGGAATGAATGATTCTAAAGATACACTAATAAAAAAGTGAACCTTGATAGACTAGACTCAGATTAAGCATTATATTTTAGCTCAATGACCTTGATATAAATTGACAACCCACTTTAATCAATTTCTGATATATTTCAATCTAACAGGTTGATATTCAGCCTCCAATATAACTATTCTTTGTAATATCCTTTTCCAACGTCTATATGAACCCAAAGCCATATCAAAAAATATCTCATGAATCATTCAAAATTTAAATTTCTAATATGCTATTTAACTTAAAGATAATAAAAGTTATATTTCTTTCATTACATTTAATTTCAATCGATTGTAATGAAAGAAAAACATAACTTCGATAGTGATAGTTGAATACTTCAACATTTACTAAGATTAGATAATGTAATCTTAAAAAAAAATTGAATAGTTGAATACTTCAACAATTAATATGTTTAGACGATATAATCTTAAAATAATTTAAATAGTTGATGAAGCTGAAAGGGAACTTACCATTTTTATTTCCCACTTCTAGATAAGAGTCGATTCAATCCAGAATCTTAGTTAATTTAATTGAGAATCTACTAAATTTGGATGCAAAACAAAATGAAAAAGTAAACCAAAATTCCTGACTCCTCTTATTTCTCTTGGTTTGGAATTTTTTATTGTATTCCACTCACATACAAATATTACAGTTTCAATAGAGACTATAATAAAATTTAATTAAAAATACTAATTAAAGATTAAATATTAAGATTGAAAGATTTTGATTGCAGAGTGTTCACACAATAAAGTATTATATTTGACAAATGGTATTGAAAAGCCAATATTTAATCTCTTACAACTTAAATGTAAACTAATATTAGAAGTTCGATGCTTACATTAATAGAATTCAAATGCAAAGTAAGGCCTATGTAGACATAAAAATAAGGCATGTCATAATATATGCATGTGTAAATATGATTTAAAATTTAATTTGAGACCAACGTTCAAAAATTAAGTCAATTAAAAAAAGCAAATCTATTCAATTCAATTCATTGTTCTCCATGTATGAATTTCCTTGATAGTCAAACAAAAAAATCATAAATTCTTTTGTCAACCAGAACCCAATATTTTAAAAAGACCTCTACGACTTTCTACTGGTCAAATATTTACCCTAAAATAGATCATCTATAATAGAATAGATTACATAGAATTTCTTGTTTTTGGGTTATGATTCACTTTATAAGTGAAACTTACCTCTATGCAATCACTCATGTTGAAAAATACAAATTATGAAAATGAACGAAAATTTAAAATATAGTGTAAAAGTTTGCTTCATATTTTCATTGTATATCCTTCAAATTAGTATCACAACCTAGGCCATCAATGGGGAGTTTCAAATCCATAACAATGGCTTACATCAATAATCTTCTATAATTGCAAATCTCATGATTCAATGATAAGAATTATGATTATTGAAGAATACAAATGAAAATATTGTTTGGGTCTTAAGAGCTATGGAACCTTGTGGAGAATGGGTATATATAACCCAAAAATACAGTAGCATTGAATGCACTTTCTCAAGATAAGAAATAATTATTGAAGGAGAAAAAAAAAGGACCAATAAGCCATGTTATACATTATACATTATACATGTAATAAATGAGACCATCTTCCTAGAATTCTAGTAGCAATTAAGTCAAAGTAAGCATTTATCCAACTCCTTCCAAGGCACTAAAAAAGTGAAGTTGATGAGATTACAAATGCTGAGAAGAGAGTTTGAAAATCTATAAATAGATGAAGCTAAGTCCATAAGTGACTTCTTTATTTGAACAATAGGAATTATCAATTGGATGATGATTAATGGCAAAAATATAGATAACCAAAGAATTATAAAAAAGATACTGAGAAGCCTAACAACAAGGTTTGAATCTATAGTCATTGTTATCGAAGAATCAAGGAATTTAACAAATCTTTATTGGATGAGTTTATGGTTTATTTGTAAACACATGAGAAAATACTGAACCACAAAACATTTTCCTTATTGGACCAGACATTTAAGACATAGGTCTCATTTAGAGATAACAATCAAAATGAATAATACGAGTAAGCAAACTCAAATTCTTAAGGAGGAAGAAGATGAAATAATGGAGGTAGATATCATAAAGGACAAGAAAGAGGAGGAAGAATAAAATACTACAACAAAGGAGAACTAGTTGTAATTTTTATTAAGCAATAGAAAGAGGTAGCAATCGAAATCAGTAAGGAGGATCAAATCAAAGGTATGATAAATCTAAATCAAATGTTATTACTATAAGAAATTTGAGAATGATAGTTGAGTGTAGAAAGAATATGGTTAAGGAAAACAAACAACAAATTCACTATACCAATGAGAATGAGAATGAAGAATACAAAGATGCATGTGGGTTTGTGATACTAACTTGTAATGCTAATGAAGAGAGTCAAAAGAATATTTGGTATCGTGATAATGACTACAATAACCACATGTCTACAAATAGAGAAATGTTCTCACAACTAGATGAAACCATCAAATATTACGTGAAGATGGAAAACAACAAGGTACCTATCATGGGCAAAGGAAGGATTATAATACACACAAAATAAGGAGAAAGAAAACACATTCATGATGTGTTTAGGCTAAAACATAATTTTCTAGGCGTTGGATAGCTTGTGCAAAAGGAGCACAACATGTATTTTGAAAATAAAGCTTACATTATTAGAGATAAAGAAGATATATTCATAGCAAATGAAGCCATGAAAAATAATAATACATTTCCTCTAAAAATCCAAAGTGAAACATTGCTTCCATTTAGTGCAGTTGTAAAGAATACTACATGGCTGTGGCATCTTATATTTGGTCACTTGAGTTTCAATGGTTAAAATTTTCTACACAAAAAGTAGATGGTGAGGGGATTGCCTATCATAGAGTAACCCAATCAGGCATGTGAAGGTTACCTTGTAGGCAAGCAATGTGGGGATGCATTCCCTATAGGACAATCATGGAGAGCTTCATAACCATTGCAACTAGTGTATTTAGATATATGTGGACCTATGCAAACCAACTCATTTTCCAACAATATATACTTTGTAAATTTTATAAATTATTTTATATGGAAGACATGGATATACATTCTCAAAAAAAATTCATCAGCTTTTGATAAATTTAGCAAGTTCAAAGATCTAGTTTAAAAGCAAAGTGGTTGTTATGTGAAGAATCTAAAAATATATGGAGGATGTGAGTATATCTCAAATGAATTCCATAATTTTTGCAAAGAAAATAAGATAAGAAGGTAGTTCACAACCATATACACACCACAAAAAAATGGTGTAGTAGAGAGAAATAATAGGACCATAATGAATATGACAAGAAGCATGTTGAAGGCAAAAGTATTGCCAAATGAATTCTAGTTAAAAGTTGTAGTATGTGCAGTTTATCTATAAACGTATCCCAAATAGAGTGTGAAGGACATAATCATACAAGAAGCATGAAGCAAAAAAAACCATCTTCATTGGATGTAGTGAAGAAGAAAAGGCCTATAGATTGTATAACCATGTTACAAAGAAGTTGATCATAGGCAAAGATGTGAAGTTCATGGAAGATGAAGCTTGGAATTAGACTTTCAAGACCGGTCAGTAAGGACCAACAATTATTGAGTCAGAAGACTTAAATTGAAAGAGCATGGATCAACCTACAATTTCAAGAAATAATTTTTGTGGAGGCAAAAATCCTTCTTCATCAAACTCACCATCACTTGCAAGAATTATATCCAATATGAGGACACCAACAAAGACAAGAAACTTACAAGAAATATATGAGGTAACAAGAAATAAAATTGAAGATGAAGAACATTTTGATTTTAATTTAGTTTTAGAATGTGATCATATTTTGTTTGTAAAAGTAATTAAATATACCAAATGGGTGAAATTCATGGATGATGGAATTGAAGACTTGGGAGCTATGGATCTTCCAACAAGAAAGAAAACCATTGGTGTAAAATTGGTGTATAAAATCAAATTTAATGTCATGGGTGATGTGTAAAGGCGTAATGCAAGGATGTTTGTAAAAGAATATAAATAAAAATCAGGCATTGATTATCATGAAGTGTATGCACTTGTAGCAAGGCTTGACATAGTGAGAATGATTTTGTCATTGGTAGCTCAAAAGGGGTGGAAAGTTTACTAGATGGATATCAAGTCAGCCTATATAAATGGTGTGTTGTAAGAAGATATCGATGTAGACCAATCACCTAGCTATGAGCTATAAGTACAAGAAGACATGGTATATAAGCTAAATAAAGTTTTGTATGAATTAAAGTAAATAAACAAGGCTTCGTATAGTTGCATTGATGCATAATTTTAGAAGAATAGCTTCATCAAGTTCCCATATGAGAAAAATATTTACATTTAGACAAATATTGAAGGAGAGATGATAATAGTTTTCTTATATGTATATGATTTAATTTATACTAGCAACACCAATATGTTTGATCAATTTAGAAATGTCATGAAACATGAGTTTAAGATGATAGACCTGGGCTTAATGAAGTATTTTATCATAATTTAAGTTACCTAATCAACATATGGTATCTTCATTTCTCAAGGCAAATATATCAAAGATATTTTTAAAATGTTTAGAATGGAGAACAATAAACCAACCATCACTCTAGTTGCAATAGGTATGAAATTGAGTAAGAAGAATTGCAACAACAATGTGGGTTCGACATTCTAGAAGAGATTAGTTGGAAGTCTCATGTATTTCGTAGCCACCAGACCTAACATTGTGTATGTAGTGATTTTAATTAGAAAATTCATGGAGGTACCAAAGAACACTCATGTGCAACAAAAAACGAATACTACAATATGTTAATAGGACCAAAGACCATGGTAAGTTTTATACAAGATCAAATAATATTGAGCTTGTTGGCTTCACAAATTGTGATTAAGATGGAAATATTGACTTTCAAAAGAGAACTTTCGAGTACACATTCTATTTTGGATCAGGTGCAATATCATGTTCATCCGAAAAAACAACCCATTGTTGCACTATCTACTATTGAAGTAGAGTATGTTGTTGCAACTTCAATCGCATGTCAATTAGTTTGGCTGAGAAGAATATTAGGTGAGTTGAATAGTCAATAGGAAGGGGTAACTACAATATTTTACGATAATAACTCTATCATAACACTATCCAAGGATCCAATATTTTATGACAGAAGTAAGCACATTGCTATCCAATATCATTTCGTCAAAGAGATGGTAAAAAATAATGAATTTGAATTGTTTTTTAGTAGGTTATAGACATCTTCATAAAACCTTTGAAGGAGGAAGATTTTAAAAGGCTTAAGAAATTGTTAGATGTCAAAGCTTTTGTAACATTTGGCATAAGGGACGATGTTGGAAATTAATTCAGATTTCACCTACCTTTGGCATATATCTGATAAATCTTATTTTTTGGGAATGATAAAATCCATCACCTAGAGCACTTGCATTTACTCATGGTGGTTCTAGTTTTTTGGTATTAGAGTTCCACCTATCTGTTAATTAATGTGTTAATTGAAATTTTCTCTCTTTCCTTAGCTATATATATGAAGGTTGGACATGATTTTATTTTCAATGGAAGTGGAGCAAGTTGTTAGAGAAGAAGAGCAAAGAGTTTCAGAAACAATAATATAGAGAAGAAGCGAAAGTATTAGTAGAAAAAAGAGTGAGTTGCTTTGGGAAGTGCAATTGCAACCTTGCAAAGGATAAGAAATCATTCTCTATAAAGAAAACAAACCTTCGATGTATGTGTCCATTTGTTAAGAAGCATTTTGGTAGAAGTCTCAATTATAAGAAAAATTCACTTTACTAGAAATAGTTAAGAATAAATACTTTCGATTGTTATGAAAGTGTTTTAAAGTAAACAATTTTGACAAAATTTCTATTTATCACAAGTTACTTTCTACAAATATTTTGGTGTGTGAAAATTTTGATTGATTATAAAGTTTTAGTAATTTAATATAATAGCAAATATTTACATTTACATGTCATTAGGTGTTTTTGTTTGAGTGGTACTTTATCTTATGCTAAAGTTTCAATTATTGTGAAGGTTCTATAAATGGTGTAAAAGTATGTTTTATCTTTTCATTGCATGTCCTTCAAACACATCATTATTTACTAATATTAGATGATGTAATCTTAAAAAAGTTGAATAGTTGATGAAGCTCAGAAGGAACTTACCTTTTTCCTTTTCCACCCCTAGATAGGAGTAGATTCAATCTAAAATCTTAGTTGATTTAATTGAGAATCTCCTAAATCTAGACGGAAAAAAAATAAACCAAAATCTAAAATTTTTGGCTTCTTTTTTCCTCATGGGTTGCATTTTTTTAAAGTATTCTACACATACAAATATTAAAGTTTCAATAATAATTTGGAGTTCATCTCTTTTGTTCACATCTAGGGAATGGAATAGGGTTGCAGATTATTTGGACAAATGGGCTTCTAAGTTTCAGGGGAATTGGTTTGTTAAGGGTTGGGATCACCTCCCTTTTGACTGTTCTCGGCATCTTCATAATTTACTTCCTGAGGATATGTCTGGTTGAGGTTTTTGTTGGTTGTTTGTTCTCAGCTGTAAAGTTTCTTTGATCTAATAAAATTTTACCCCTTTTTTATTAAAAAAAAATATTAGCCAATGTAATCTTAAAAAAAATTGAACAATTGAATACTTAAACAATTACTAAGATTAGACAATGCAATTTAAAAATAAAATTGAATAGTTGATGAAGCCAATACGGAACTTACATTTTTTCTTTGCTACTCATAGATAAGAGTCGATTTAATCGAAAATATTAGTAGATTTAATTGAGAATATCCTAAATATGAAAGCCAAAAAAAAAAAGAGAATTAGCACATATCTATTAAAGAAATACAAATGAAAGCTACAAAATTACATAAGAAACAAACCAAAATCCAAAATATTTGCCTTCACCACTTCCTCCTCGCTTACATTTATTTAGAGTATTCTACACACATACAAATATTAAATCTTCAATAAAGACCATAATAAAAATTGATTGAAAATATTAACTAAGACTAAAATATTTTTTTGGAGAGTGCTCACACAATAAAATATTATAATTGACTACTGGTATTAGAAAGCTAACATTTGCTCTCGTACAATTTAAATGCAAACTGATATTAGGAATCCGATGTTTATAACTATATAATTCAAATGCAAAGCAAGCATTTGCTCTCATACAATTAAAATCGAAATTGATATTAAGAAGCCAACATTTACAACCATAGAATTCAAACGCAAAGCAAGGCCTATGTGGACAAAAAAAATAAGGTCTATGAGAATATGTGTATATATAATTCAAAATTGAATTTGAGTCCAATGTTCAACAATTAAATTAGTTGAAATAAATAAATCTATCCTATTAAAAGACCTCTATGACATCCTACAGTTAAAATAAAAATTTGTAAAATAACTTTAAATACAAAAAAATAGAACATAATTTAGATGGGTTAAACAAAGAAATCAAAATCAAATACATTGACTTACTATAAAATTTTAAATACTTTGTTTACCTCTTAAAGTTTATCCTTCTTTCTTTTTCCTCAAACAAGATTTAAAAAAAACATAAAACAAACACAACCATGGCCATGGTAATACATTTGAAAAAAAACATTATAAAAACAAAATAATTTTTTTTGGAGAAGTAAATTAGACTGCAATGTCTAAATAATGCTTTTGAAATGGGTATATAATTGTCCTTAAATCCATTCTAAAAAAATATCTCATAACCCATTCAAAATTTAAATTTTTGCGAATGAACAAAGCACCAAATTACTGCACTGTATTTTTTAATATGAAATATTTTTTCAATTAAAAAATAAATTAATTTTTTGATATGGTATTTAACAAAAATAAAAAATTCTATTTCTTTCATTACAGTTAATTCCCATTGACTGTAATGTGTATTTTTTAATATGAAATATTTTTTCAATTAAAAAATAAATTAATTTTTTGATATGGTATTTAACAAAAATAAAAAATTCTATTTCTTTCATTACAGTTAATTCCCATTGACTGTAATGAAAGCAATACATAACTTCAACAATGAATAGTTACGATGTAATCTTAAAAAAATATTGAACAACTAAATGCTTAAATATTTAATAAGATTAGATAGAATTTGGAATCAAAAGAAAAGAAATTAGCTCACATCTATTAAATAAATACAAATGAAAGCAACAAAATTATAAAAAAAAAAAAAAGAAGCAATCCAAAATCTTTGTCTTCGCTTCTTCCTCCTTGCTTGCATTTTTAGAGTATTCTATACACATACAAGTATCACAATTTCAATAGAAGTTAGTGTTTACAAAAATAAACTTCAAATGCAAAGCAAGGCCTACACGGATATGAAACTAAGGCATGCCAGCATATACATGTGTATAATGGAATTTAAGGTCAACTTTCAGCAATTAATTTGGTTGGAAAAGGCAAATCGATCCTATTTAATTCATGTTCCTCATATATAAAATTTCTTGATAGGCAATGTAACAATCCTCCTAAGATAAATTGGTGACTTTTACTTACTTTTTATTTTTAAAATGTGGTACTGCTAATAATAATGTATGTTGTTTCAATGAATAAAAGGAGGACGACAGAAGAAGGTAAGTGAGAGATGGTGATGGTGTAAAATAACACTACGACCATACGTCGTTGCATACATATAGGTGCATTTAGGTGAAAGACTTGCATTATGGGTGTATTTTATTTGGATATGTGCTTGTTGTTTGATGAGAAATTATGAAAATATGCAACGTTAGATGGCAATGAAAGTACCTAGCACATAGGAGCCATTTTCTAATAAACCATTAAGTGAACCGCGAATTATTTGTAGGTTTACTATTAAGTTCATGAAGTTATGAAGGATTTAAATGAATAAAAAATATATATAATAATAATAATATTTCGTGTGTGGGGCGAAATGGGAATGGAGGCAGCTTCGTGTTAAAGAAGGCATGTAACCTACATGATGACACTTAACTTCCATTATGCTCGTTGGGACGAAAAGGTGGGAAAACAGGTAAGGAAGTGGGTTTGTATCTTATGTTTGGCATATTTAAAAAAAAAATAAGAGGATTGAGCCGAGAGGAAGAAAGGGAGTAGAGAATTTTAACGGGAGTTCGTTGAGCACACATGGGAGAGAAGACTCAGAAGAAGAAATACAACCATATATTAGCTAATATAAAAAAACAACAGGTCAGTTTGCTAGATTTTCTTGTGTGAAATTGTGACAGTTGAGATATTAGAATCGCTTTGTTTTATGGATTTGAAATAAAATCTACAAAGTAATGGTCTTGATGGTTGGATTGTTATATTTTTTTGTGTTGAACCAGATAAAATCTGCATGTAATTTATAAATTTGAAGGAAGAATGTGTGCTTTATTTGAATTTACGTTATTTGATGAGGTTTGAGTGTTGATGTATGAAATTGAACCCGATAACCTATTTCTTTAGAGAGTAGGAGATCTCTGAAGAATGTTTTAGGACCAAAGTGAAGATTTTACCGATGCCTATTTTAGATATCTTGTTTTATAAAGATTTTTTTGGGACTGCCAATGTTATCTATGGTATTGCAATGATACTAGAATTGAAATCTGAATATTAGGTTTGATGATAGTCTTGCTTTAATTTTGCCTGTGATGTTAGAATATTATTGTTTTCTACCTTGGTAAACATTGTGCAATATTGAAGGAAATGTTTTGAGATAAATGTTAAAGGAAATAGTTTAATATCGAAGGAAATGTTTTGAGATAAATGTTAAAGGAAATAGTTTGTGCATGTCGAGGAGATCATCATGCAGGTATTAACATGCATATTTCAAAACATTAGAGGTTGTCTAATCCTTGTTGGCACCGTTCAAGTATTTGTTCACCAAATATGATGGCGAAACAAGGGTACTTGGAGAAAGCACACACTCCAACAATCTTTTCTTTTGGCAACGAAGGAGCTTTCTGTAGTTTTTCCCTTACAAAATGAAGTACATGATATCAGTTTTATGACTGGTTAATGTTCCATATGTCAATAGCTTTGTAAAGAATAGAAAACTACAGTCAGATTGAAAAACTTTAGTGTTTGGAAAATGAATGACACTCATCCACCATATTTTGTACAATTAATGTAATATTTTTGAGATATAGTTCTAAGATGTTGATTATAGGGGAACATTGGCTGTTAGTTATTCATACAGATGAATGAAAAATACTACAATTTATTATTATATCATATGCATGGTGCATCATTATTTGAAATTATAAATAAATATTTACTTGGTTTATCTTCATTTAGAAACATACTTCTGTGCAACAAACTATTGTGTAATCTTGACTGATGATACAAAACCGAAAGGGAGACTACATCTGGGTGAACTATGCATGATAATTTTTATAAATTGAAAAAATGTTTGGCATTTTCTATTTAATTTGAAATTTAGAAAGCGTAGGTTAAGTATATACTTTAATATTATGGTTTTAAGTTGACTGTTGTGTAGCTGGGAATGTTAAGACGTAGTTATCTACCAATAAGACTATTTACCTTGTCTTGTAGCGAAAAATTTGGTAATATAATTTATAGTAGGAGTGACTCAAGTTAAAGAGATATCCTGTGTTGCAAAAGGTTAAGACCTGAGAGATATATGCCATGCTCCCAGAAAGTAAAACTGTTAATCATCACTAAATCTAGATGTAGCTGAGAGAAATTATGTTTCAAACATATATCATCCTCATTAACTAGAGAAAATACTATCTATTGCAAAATGATTAGTGGAAGTTCGTATTCCAACTTCGTTATTTAGAATGTGAAGTAGAGCTAACATAAAAGTGGTCTTAATCTATAATGAGAACCGAAACGTAGAAATTGTATCCAAGTTTGAAAAGAGGTTTTGTTAGAAAATGTAATGGAAGAAACGCATTTTTAATCCATTTTCTCATTAAAAATAGAAAAAGAATAGGAGAACCCATTGAGATAGCTTAAAACCTTATAGGATTTGTGCTTAATGAGTAATAAATCCAATGGTTGAGTTAACACATGCCGTAATTACATTATCGAAACATAACTAGAAAGTTAGTTCATTAGAATTATATGGTTTGACAGCTAATGTTAAATGTTATATCTAGGCAATTACGGTGTTGCTAGTTGAAATGGTTAACGATGGTTACTATCGTCAAGAAAATAAATTCCTTTTAAATTTATTGATATATATATATATATATATATATATATATATAATTGTTAATAATGACTTAAAAAAGAATACTTAAGGGTTTGCCTAATTATGCACATAACTATATAAGTGTAAGCTCTTGTGAGATCTACACTAACTTACCTTTAGTTATACATTATATATATATATATATTATATATATATATATATATATATATTTATATTATTTATTTTTTAATAAACAACTTTGAATAAATTTATATGGTATTATACATTTATAAAAATAACATACTATTGTTTAAGCAATGTTGGAGAAACAAAACCTTAGACTTGTCATTATTATTGAAAACTCTTATATTCAATAGAAATGTGCTAAAAGCCTTATTCTTATCCATCAAGAAGGATGAATGATATTTAATGCCAAAGAAAATGAATAGCTTGAAACACCCAATGCTATTGGAATACAAGCAAACATTCAACGTGACTCAAGAGCAACCATTTTCTGGCAGAATAGGTTGGAACAAGTGACCTTTATCAGAACTAGTAATGAGGGGTGGTATGGGATGTCTCCTCTAGGTCATTTCTTAGGAAGTACAATGATAAGTCCTTGTACCATTTTGACTAGAAGTGGGCTAGTATGACTATGAAACTAGTCCAACCATGATGTTTGGTATGGGATAAATTATCATGAGTCATAAATGGACAAGTGGGACTAAGTCTAGTGTTAGGGTAATGACATGGCTCTAGCTGACTCCAGGTAAGAGGATAATCAGCTAGACACTAGGCATATGTACGCTAACCCCTTGCATACTAAGTTTGAACAAGTCGATCAGTTAAGTCGAGGTTCATCATGCTAAGGGATGGGGAGAGTATGCATCCACCCTCTAGGTGTTATGGGCCCTAGAGGATAACCCCAACCATGGATCAACACTCATGCTAGAACAAGAGGAAGATAAATGAGAAAGTTGGATCCACAAAATGGCACCTTTACGGGATTTGGCCAATCTCATCCACTTGGGTGACTATCTGTAGTAGTCCAAATTCCCAAAAGTGGTTGATATACCTTGTACTAATTAAATTTTATATTATTGAATCATTGGGTGAACCTTAATTACTATGAACATGAAACCTCTTTTCTAGGATGAACAATAAACTTAAATTAAAAAAAATTACCTTGAAAATTGCTTGGATTATTTTATGTGGTACAACCAGGTGAGTAGACTTGGGTTGTTACATGTGGTATCAGAGCAGAAAAGATCCTTATGTTGTAGGACTCTGTATAATATTTTGTTATATTAAACTTAAACCAATCAATTAACTTACTTCCTTTGCCCATAGGTCTAATGGCACACATGTTGCGAGGTGGATCTTCGAGGAATCCCATGGGAGCTAGGTAGGAAGAGACCACCATAAGACCTCAAAAGGGACCATGTACAAGGGCTAGAAAAGAAGGTCCTCAAAGGGAAATAAGAATGAAACAATTAAATGAGCCTCCACCAAATGAGTCTAATAGGGAGGAAGGAAATTTGGCAAAGGTAGTACAACTATTACAAACCCATATGGAACAACAAAAAGAGGAAATGGTGCAACAAAAAGCACACATGGCCCAACAACAAGAGTTAATAGTCCAACAATAAAAATTGATAGAGGACTTAACCAAGGGTAGGGAACCTGTAGGTAGACTAGAGGGAGCATCTAATGAGCCTATAGGAACTAGTAGGGCCAGAGTGAGCGTTGAGTTGGCCAAGGACTTAAAGAAGGTTGTGATTTCAAAATTTAATGGTAAAGATGATGGAGATGCAGCAGAAAATTGGTTGAATGAGCTTGAATCATACTTTTCCCTGACACTTTTATCATCAGAATCCAAAACTGCATTGGTTGTCATGAATATGGTAGAAGTAGCCCTAGATTGGTGGAAGACCTTTAAGAAGGGGTAGGGCATTGAAGCCACAAACCTCAAATGGGAGGACTTTGTAAAGGAATTTAGGAAAATATTCCTAACTAAGCAGTACTATGTAGAGAAATTTGTTGAGTTCACTAATTTATAACAAGAAACAATGATAGTCTGAGCTTATCATCAAAAATTTATCCAATTATTGAAATATGCACCTGAGTATGAGAACAATGAGGAGATGAAGGTCCAAAAGTTCATTTTGGGACTTCACCCCAAGATCAGAATTATAGTAAATATGCTTAATCTTGAAGACCTTCCTAAAGCTTTTGATTTAGCTCATCAAGAAGAAGCAAATCAAGAAGCCAAAAAGGTATATTTTAATTATCAAAAGTTATCTAAAAAGATAAGGATGAGCTTAGGAAGCGTAAGAGCAGGATTTATGAAGTGGGAAAAAGAATAGAGTAAAAATCCTAAAGGAGGGGATCAAAGCAAGTTGGGAAATAAAAATAAAAATAACTTCCAAGGCAATAAGTTTAGAAGGGATGGTAAAGGGTATCCTAGAAGGAATGAACAGAGACCATCATATCAGGAGAAGGCTAAGGAAGTTGCACCACAAGGTAGGAATGAGGATAGCAATAGGGGTAGTAGAGCTCCTCCAAATGGTTGCTATGTTTGTAGAGGCCCCCACTTTGCCAACAAGTGCCCTCATAGAGTTGATCTTCACTAGAAAGCACCAGAAGAGACTACCCATCAGATCTTTGCAGCAATAGGTAGTCCCATACTTGATGGGCAAGTTACTCCTTTTCTGTTAAATGGTAAAATTTATGATAAGGATGTATGCATTTTTATTGATAGTGGATCTACTGATAGTTTTATTTCCACTAGTTTAGTGAGGGACATACCGAAAAGACCTAGATTTTTGGCTAATGGTTGGAAGGTAGAGTATGGGTCAGGGTAGACCTACTTAGTTAACCAATGTTTATTTGACCCTCACATTATCTTACCCCAAGGTAAAACCAACTGGCACTTGTATGTGGCACCTTTGCATACCTTTGACATCATTCTTGGTGTTGATTGGTTGAAAGCCCATAAAGCCCTCCTAAATTTTGAAGATAGATGGTTAGAGTTCATAGATGAATCTAATCAGAGAATTAGAATTCATTGTGATCATGGTTCTATTAAACCACATCTATTGTCAGCAATGCAAGTGAAGAAGGCAATAAGGAAGAGAGGAATGATCTATGTAGTTAATATGAACAAGAAGGAAGAAACTGAAGCTGATTCTAACCTCTTCCAAAAGTATCCTATCTTGAGTGAATTTAAGGATGTGTTTCTGGAGGACCTACCAGGTCTACCTCCCCAAAGAGAATTTGACTTTTCTATAGAATTATTGCCTAGAGCTGCACCCATTGCTAGGGCACCATATAGGATGACCCCTATAGAGTTACAAGAACTCAAGATGCAACTTCAAGACTTGTTAGAGAAAGGGCTTATTAAGCCTAGTGTGTCACCATGGGGTGCTCCTATTTTATTTGTTAAGAAGAAATATGGATCCTTAAGATTGTGCATAGACTATCGGATGCTAAATAAGGTTACCATCAAGAATAGGTATTCTTTACCTAGAATAGATGATATTTTTTATCAGCTGAAAGGAGCTACCATCTTCTCAAAAATTGATCTTAGATCAGGTTACCATCAATTAAGAATTCGAGAAGAAGACACACATAAGACTACTTTTAGAATAAGGTATGGATATTATGAGTTTATAGTCCTACCTTTTGGGTTGACTAATACCCCAACTACATTTATGAATCTCATGAATAGTATTTTTTGAGAGTAGCTAGATCATTTTGTGCTCATGTTCCTTGATGATATATTGATCTATTCTTGAAATAAGGAGGAGCATGATCAACATATGAGAATTGTACTTGAGATCCTTAGGAGGAATCAACTATATGGGAAGTTATCAAAGTGTGAATTCTATACTCCTCAAGTATAGTATTTGGGGCACATAGTCTCTACTAAGGGGATTGTTGTTGATCCCAAGAAAATTGAAGCTATTATTGATTGGCCTGCACCCACTAATGTAATTGAGGTGCATAGTTTTATGGGGTTGGTAGGCTATTACAGATGTTTTGTTAGAGGTTTCTCAAAATTTCTCAACCTATCACAAACCTTCAAAGAAAAGGAAAGGCTTTTAAGTGGATAGAATAGTGTGAGGAAGCCTTTCAAACTCTGAAAGAGAGGTTGATGACCACACCAATTCTACAGTTACCTGATCCTTCCAAGAAGTTTACAGTGTGTACTGATGCATCTATTGAGGGATTAGGAGGGGTTCTTACCCAAGATGAAGTGATCATTACCTTCGAATCAAGAAAACTTAAGAGACATGAGGTAAACTATGCCACTCATGACTTGGAGTTGGTAGTAGTTGTGCATGCTCTTAAGATTTGGAGGTACTATTTTCTTGGGAAACCTTTTGAACTCAAGATAGATCATCAAAGTTTAAGGTACATTTTTACTCAACCCTTGTTGAATGCTAGACAATATCGATGGATGGAGTTTCTAGCTGAGTATGATTTTGGTATCGAATATATCAAGGGTAAGGAGAATAAGATTGTTGATGCTTTGAGTAGGAGAGGATGTATTGTTACAATGATAAAATATCATTATGATCTGATAGATCAGGTTAAGGAAATGCAATAGAATGATGAATTTTATAAGAAATGTCAAGCTCAAATTGAGCAAGAACCTAAAAGGATATAAGTTTTGTATATAGAGATGATTTGTTGTATTATAATAATAGATTAGTTGTTCCAAATTTGGGTGGATTGAGAGAAACTATCCTAAAGGAGGCACATAATACTCCTTATTCCATGCATCCAGGTGGGGCGAAGATGCATGAGAGTTTGAGAAAGGCCTATTATTGGCTAGGAATGAAAAATATATTAATGATTATGTGGCTAGGTGCTTGGAGTGTCAGAAAGTTAAAGTAGAACATTTGCACCCAACAGGTCATTTGTACCCACATGACATTCCTACACAAAAATGGTAGGTGGTGTCAATGGACTTTGTAGTTGGATTGCCTAAGACTAGGTTTAGGCATGATGCAATACTGGTTGTAGTAGATAAGTTAACCAAGGTTGCACATTTCATACCTAGGAATATATAGGATGATGCACCTACTATAGCAAGTAAGTTTTCTAGGGAGATAGTGCGATTACATGGGTTTCTAAAAGTTATAATCTTATATAGAGATTCACGCTTTACTTCAGAATTTTAGTAAGCTTTGCATCAAGCATTGGGTACCAAACTTAATATCAGTTTATCTTATCACCTTGAGATAGATGGATAGATTGAGAGGGTGAATCAGGTCTTAGAAGATATGTTGAGAATGTATTGTATGGATCAACATACTAAATGGGAAGATTATTTGTACCTAGTTGAATTTACTTACAATAATAACTATCATGCTTCACTAGGTATGGCACCATTTGAAGCCCTGTATGGGAGAAGATGTAGGACTCCTTTGTCATGGGATAATCTAGAAGATCAGGTAGTGATCAGGTTAGATACTATAAAAGAAATGGAAGATCAATTAAAAAGAATTCACCAAAAGCTCAAAGAGGTTACAGATCACCAAAAGAGCTATGCAGACCTCAAAAGAACATCGAGGGAATACTCTATGGGTGATAGAGTCTTCTTAAGGGTGAAACCTACTAAGAGTTCTATAAAATCTTCCAAACTTGACCCTAGATATGTGGGTCCATTTGAAATTATAGGTAAAATAAGTCTTGTTGCCTACAAACTTGCTCTACCACCAAGCTTATCAAAAATCCATAATGTCTTCCATGTGTCCCTCCTTAGGAAGTACATTTTTGACCCCACTCATATTTGGGATGTTTCCAATTTGTAGATGTCAGACCCACTGAAAATTGAAGTTCATCTAATTAGAATACTTGGTTTTAGGACCAAGAGCTTGAGGAGAAGGAACATTGAGCAATGTTGGGTCCAATGGGACCACTACTCAGATAGAAATGCCACATGGGAGAATGTGGCTGATATGCAAAAATAGTTTCCTTTTCTGTTTGAGTAAACATGAACATTTTAAAATTTTTATGTGGATTTATGATGTATATGTATATATGTGTGGATGTATATTTGGACTACTAAGTAGAGTTGTTTTTGTGTATGTTTTGGTTTATGTATGGATATATGGTTGAATGTAAATATGAAATACTATGTGGAATGGATTATGTAAATATGTTTGAATTATTAATGATGTATGATTTGTGAATGGACATATATATTGATGGATATGTGAATGAATATATATGTTTTGACTTGTTTAAAACATGCATTAAAACATAGGGACTGTGTTTATTTCTAGTGGGGGAGGATGTAACAACCCTCCTAGCATGACTATTGATTATAGATGAATTGATGGATTATACTTACCTTTTTCCTAGAATGTGGTACTGTTGATGGTTGTTGTGCATGCAAGACCAGGTACATTCCTTCGATAGATAAAAGAAGGTCAATGGAAAAAGGTAAGTGGGAAATGATGATGGTGTGAAATATCACCACGACCATAGGTTGCATCCATATAGGTGCATTTGAGTGAATGACCTGCATTATGTCTATGCTTTATGTTGAGCATATGTTTGTTGTTTGATGAAAATGATGAAAATATATAACCTTCTATGGCAATGAAAGTGCCTAGGGCATGGGAGCCATTTTCTATTAAATCATTTAGTGAATTAAAGATTATTTGTATGCTTACTATTGAGTTTGTAAAGTAATGAAAGATTATAAATAAATAATAAAATTAAAAAATAAATAAATAACATATACAAATTAATTAATAAATAAAATAAAAATAATATTTTTGTGTGCTAAGTGTAATGGAAAATAGAGGTAGCTTCATGTTAAATGATGCATGTAACCTTCATGATTACCCTTAACCTCCCTTATGCTCTTCAAGGTGGAAAGGTAAGGAGATAGGTAAGGAAGCAAATTTGTATCTTATGTTTGCCATATTGAAGGAAAATAAGAGGTATCTAGCCGATGGATAAGGAGAGCGGAGAATGTGAATGGGAGATCACCGAGCACACCTAGGAGAGAAGACTCGAAAGAAGAAAGACAACCACATCTTAGCTAATATGAAAAAATAATAGGTCTCTTTGCTTGATTTCCTTGCAGTAAAATCCTGACAATTGAGATATTAGGATTTCTCTGTTTCATGGCTTGGAAACAAAATCTACAAAGTAATGGTATTGATGGTTGGATTGTTATGTTTATTTGTGTTAAACCAGACATGCAATTTATAAATTCAAAGGAAGAACATGCGATTTATTTAAATTTACATCATCTGATGTGATTTGTGTGTTAATGTGTGAATTGGAACCCGGTAGCCTATTTCTTAGAGAGTAGGAAATTTATAAAGAATGTTTTAGGGCTAATGTGAAGGTCTATTTGATGTCTGTTTTAGATATATTTTTTTATAAATATTTTTTGTGAGACTACCAATGTTATCTATGGTATTGTAATGATATTGGAGTTGAAATATAAATGTTAGGTATGACGGTAGTCTTGCTTTAATTTTTCCAGTGATGTTAGAATGTTATTGTTTTCTACCTTGATAAATATTCTACAATATTGAAGGAAATATTTTGAGATAAATGTTAAAGAAAATGGTTTGTGCACGTCAAGGAGATCATCATGTTTGCATTAGCATGCATATTTCAAAATATTAGAGGCTTTCTAATCCTTGTTGGAACTGTTCAAGTATTTGGTCACCAAATATGATGGCAAAAGAAGGGTACTTGGACAAAGCACACACTCCAACAATATTTTATTTTGGCAATAAAGGAGATTTTTTGTATTTTTTCCCTTACAAAATGAAGTGCAGGAAATCAGTGTTATGACTGGTTAATATTCCATATATCAATAGCTTTGTAAAAAATAGAGAACTGCAATCGGATGGAAAACTTTAGTGTTTGAAAAATGAATGACACTCATATACCAAAATTTGTATAATTGTTGTAAGATTTTTGAGATATAGTTCTAAGACATTGATTACAATGGAACATTAGTTGTTAGTTATTCATACAAATGAATGAAAAATACTACAATTTTTTGTTACATCCTATGTATGGTGCATCATTATTTGGAATTATAAATAAATATTTACTTGATTTATATTTCATTTAGCAAAACACTACTATGCAAAAAAATATTGTGTAATATTAATTGATGATACAAAACCCGAATGGAGACCACGTTTGGGTGCACTTTGCATGATAATTTTTATAAATTCAACAGATGTTTATCATTTTCTATTTAATTTTAAATTTAGAAAGCGTAGGTTAAGTATATACATTCATTATTATGGTGGTAAGTTGATAGTTGTGTAGCTAGGCATGTTTAGATGTAGTTAGCTACCAATAAGACTATTGACCTTGTATTGTAGTAAAAAATTTGGTAATATAATTTATAGTGGAAGTGACTCAAGTTAAAGAGATACCTGTATTCTAGAAGGTTAAGACCTGAGTGATATATGCCACATTCCTAGGAAGTAAAATTATTAATCGTCACTAAATTTAGATGTAGCTGAGAGAAATTATGTCTCAAACCTATATCATCCTAATTAACCAGATAAAATGCTATCCATTGCAAAATTATTAGTGGAATTTCTTATTCCAACTTTGTTATTTATAATGAGGAGTAGAGCTAACATAAAAGTGGTCTTAATCTATTATGAGAACCAAAACATAGAAACCGTATCCAGGTTTGAAAAGAGGTTTTGTTAGAAAATGTAATAGAAGAAATGTGTGAGGGCCTTGTAATCTCTTTTCTCATTAAAAATGAAAAAAAATAGAACCCATCGAGATAACTTAAAACCTTATAGGGTTTGTGCATAATGAGTAATAAATTTAATGGTTGAATTAACATATGTTATAATTCTTTTATTGAAATATAACCAGAAAGTTAGTTCTTTAGAATTATATGGGTTTCAAATGGAAAAAGGATTTATTCTTTATGATAGTTAATGTTATATCTAGGCAATTACAATGTTGCTACTTGAAATAGTTACTACCATTAAGAAGATAATTCCTTTTAAATTTATTGATATATATAACTATTAATGACTTAAGATAGATTACTTAGGGGTTTTTCTAGTTATGTATATAACTATATAAGTATAAGCTCTTATGAGATCTACACTGAATTACCTTTAGTTATACGTAATCCTTTTAAGGTTAATAAACAAATTTGCATTAATTTATATGGCATTATACTTTTATAGGAATAAGATACTATTTTTTAAGCAATGTAGGAGAAGAAAAACCTTAGACTTCATATTATTATAGAAGACTCTTATATTCAATAGAAATGATCTAAAATACTTATCCTTATTCATCAAGAAGGATTAATGAGATTTAATGAAAAAGAAAACAAATAGCTTGAAACACCCAATGTTGTTGGAATACGGGGAAGCATTCAATGTGATTCGAGAGCGATCATTTTTTGGTAGAATATGTTGGAAAAAGTGATCTTGTTAGAACTTGTAACGAGGGGAATTATGGGATGTCTCATCTAGGTCATTACTTGAGAAGTACAAATGATAAGTCCTTGTACCATTTTAACTAGAAGAGGGCCAGTATGACCACGAAAGCTAGTTCTGCCATGATGTTTGGTATGGGATAAATGATTATGAGTTATAAATGGGTAAGTAAACCAAGTTTAGTGTCAGGGTAATGACATGACTCTAGTTGACTCTGGGTGAATGTATAATTAGCTAGACACCAGGTATATGCATGCTAACCCCTTGCATACCAAGTTTAGAACAAGTCGATCAGTTAGATCGAGGTTCATCATGATAAGGGATGGGGATAGTATGCATCCACACTCTAGATTTTATGGGCCCTAGAGGATAAATATAGTTGTGGATTGATAACCATTCCTGAACAAGGGAAAGATAAATGAGAAGTTGAATCCATAAAATGGCACCTTTACAGGATTTGGCCAATCTCATCCACTTGGGTGATTGTCTATAATAGTCCAAATTCCCAAAAGTGGTTGATATACCTTGTACTAATTAAATATTATGTTATTCATTCATTAGGTGAACCTTAATTACCATGAACATGAAATATCTTTTCTAGGATGAATGATAAATTCAAATAAAAAAACATTTACCTTGAAAATTGCTTAGGATGTTTTATGTGGTGCAACTAGGTGAGTAGACTTGGGTTGTTACAGTCAAGCAAGAACATCATAAATTCTTTCATTGACCAAAACATTGGGTTTTAAAAAGACCTCTATGTCTTCCTACCATCCAAATATTTATCCTAAAATAGACCATCTAGAATAGAATATATTACATAGACATTCATGTTTTGACTATAATTTACACTAGAAGTGAAACTCACCTCTGTAGAATTTCTCATGTTGAATAAATGCACATTATGAAGTCGAACAAGCAATAAAATAAAAAATAATTATATTATTTATTTTTGTAGATACTAAGAAGGTGAAAGAAAATTTTCAATCCAAAATAGACTATAATGCATAATTTCTAGATTTTAAAATCCTAGCTAGCAACGACTAAATTTATCCATGGTATTTATATAGGTTTTAAGGTTATACACATACCTGTGACATTGTGTTGCTACTTCTAAGAGGTTGTAGATGTAGAGCTTTTATTTCTTGTCTAAACTAGTAGATACTAACTATATTCCTGCATCTCATAGATTTGGAAGAATAAAGATATATTGTTAGAACATAAATTTGTAAAATAATTTTAAACATAAAGTGAATTTATGGATTTATATGGTTATAGTATCCTAGGATGCTTTAGGGGATATAGTGACTTTGTGGAATCACTTGAACTAGACAACTATTGATCATGTTAGAGGAAGGGTGCTCTTACATCTCTCTTCAAGAGTAATAGTTAAGAAGGTATTTTTTATATTTCGAATTTCTATGGTTCAATTTTTTATTGGGAGCAATACCTCCAATGGGTAGTTTTACAAGCATGTAGGATAAGGAAGGAAGAGGTGAATTGGATAGTGGTTGGTGAGTTTAATGCTAAGCTTTTAGCTAAGGATGAGGAATGAGGCAAATTATCTTTGGATCAGAGGGATAAATTTATGATATCTAGAGTAAATCAACTTAATTTTATTGATGTATGATGTGTAGGACCTTCTCAAACATGGATAAACAAACAAGTTGGATTGGAAAATAGGGAAGGCAAAGTCCGGATAGATTCTTGGTGTCTAAAGAGACTTTTCTAAGATGGTCACTTAGGCTAGAAATTCTCAATTGTAAAAAATAAGACCACTTTCCAATTCTCTAGAATGGGATGTGGACCATAAGCTTTCTTCTCTTCTAAACCATTTTACTTTTTGAGAATTTTCAGATGGAAAAGGAAGATATTAGGAATAAAATACGTAGATTGATGGGAGGAGGGCACTTCATGGGAAACATTGTTTTGGAGTCTTTAAGAAACTTCAACATGTCAAAGCTCAACTAAAAATATGGAACAAGAAAACAATAAATAAAAATTTTAGATTCAAAGAGTTCCATTGGTTGCAAAGATGGAGGAGCTAGCCACAATTTCCCTTTAAACTAAAGAAAAATATAAAAATATTTGAAACAAAGATGAATTGGTAAAAAAGTTAGAGGATAGATAAAAAAAGAGATATATTGGTAAAAAGAGATAAACTTCGGGTTAAGCGGAGGGAACTAGGCCACTTCAGCCTCTTCCATCGTCACCTCAAAGAAGAAGACACTCCAACACACTACCTAGCCTAAAATACCTCAATGCAATGTGATGGATACTTATCTTGTATGCAACAAGTTGTAAATTTCAATTTAAATATTTTCTACTTATGCCTATATTAATATTGCAACATAACAAGAGATACTTAATTGTATTCCATAGATTATAACAATTGAAAAAAACTAGGCCCTCTTTAGAACTATGGATTTGGAAGAGGTGAGACACATAGTTTTCAACATGAGAACTAATAAGTCCCTAGGCCCTTATAGGTTCCATATTGAATTTATAGGCTTTTTAGGATAACATATAAGGATGTAAATCAAGTAGTAAATTAATATCATGTAAATAAAATCATATTACTTGCTATGAACCATACTAATTACTTTAATTACTAAATGGTGAGAGCTTCCAACCTAAGTACTTTGGCCCAATTGCACTTTAAATGGGCTCACAAGATCAGTATTACCAAATCGATGGTTGAAAGGCTCAAGAAGGTATAGGATAGTATTATCTCTATGATAAAAGAGGATTTTGTGGAGGGTCGACAAATTTGGATGGATTAACTTTGCACAAGAAGCAACACACATTGCATCAAAAAGGTCGAAGAGATATGTTTATTTAATTAGATATGTCTAAGGCCTATGATAGAGTCCCTAGTGCTTTTGGATTGAATGCTAGAGAAATTTGATTTATCTCAAGGCTTATGAGAGAGTGGATCATGAGTTGTGTCTCTTCGACCTCTTTCTCGCTCATCATCAATGTATACTCTTGTCCTATTCTCTTAATTTAGGAAATTTCCACAAGGAGATCCTATATACTTGTACCTATTTATTATTCTTTTTCAAGGTTTGGGTAAATTTTCTCAAAGCAATAGGTAACATGATTTATCTCAAGAGTAAAAGTGAAAGTGGGATCCCACTCATTACAATTTATGATGATGAGAGGTTTCTTTGGCAGCCAATGTTAGGGAGGTGAGAGCACTTAAAGTTACCTTAAATACTTATTTAGAAGCCAAATCTTAAGAAGTGAATGTAATCAAGTCTAAGTAGAAGCAGTGCCTCTTAATACTAAAAGGGGGATTCTAACACATCAAATTATAAACATCTTTAGGTTTTCTAGGGCTTCCTCCCATTGGACTATCCATAGATCTCATTCACTGAGGTAAGGAAGCTGGAGGTGGAAGAATGGAAAAAACTAGTGGATAAAATTGGTGTAGTTAAATTATTAGACACATCATTGGATTTATTTTGGATGTAAGAAGTGACTCTTCATATAAACCGTTGATCAAACAATGTCAATTTATAAGTTCTCTATCCTATGTACCATCAAACCTTGCTGAAGCCGACTCGTTTAAAGGCACCTTATTTTGGGATGACCCAAGGATAGTGCAATAGCGGACTTAGTGTTGGATTTTTTTTCTAGCCTAAAGCAAGTGAAGGATTAGGAATTAGAAAAGCAAAATTGAATAACCAAGATCTAGCAGACATACTTTATTGTATATGGATCTCCAATAAAAAAGCATTGTTTAGCAAAGTTATTACAAGTATTTAGGTAATATTTCCTATGAGAAAGAAAGTCACATTCCTATGAGTGGTCAAGGTTTTGTTATTTGGAAAGTGTTGAAATTATGATAAAAAGTGGTAAAACAAATACTATTTTGGAAAGTGGGTAGAGGGGATAAAGCAAATTTTGAGACTTATTCTTAGGACCAATACTCCCTCTTAATATTAAAATATTCAAAGCTAAAACTCCTTCAATAGAGCTTGGAGGCTAGAGGTTGGATTAAGATAACATGCTATCTACATAAAAGGAAGATTGGAATCTTCTCTC
>JAQPPZ010006210.1:0-10215 GCA_028583015.1 Wollemia nobilis | reverse complement strand
ACTTGTGTTGGAATTTATATTTACTTTTATTAAATTTATAAATACTTTTAATATAAAACCTGTTATTTACATTTTAAATGATTCAAAATATTAGGAATATAATTTTTTTTAATTTTAGAGTTTTAATTAAAAATCATATATAAACACATGAAAATTATTTAATTCTAAAAAAAACATTAGTTTATGGTCCACGAGTCATTCTTATTCATAAATTTATATTGCAAGGCACAAAAACATAACTATAATTTGGTGGCATATTGGGGATCCATCTCTTGGTGAGCTAAACTTGTATCTTCCTTATGGAATTTATATTTATTTGTGTCATTTATCCTTGTAAATGATTGAACAGATAAGTAATATAATTTTTTTTAATTATTTTAAAAATAAATACGCACAACAATTTTTTAATGAGTTTACAACTCATGTTGCTGGACACAAAAACACACCTAAAAAAACATAACTATAATTTGGTGGCATATTGGGGATCCATCTCTTGGTGAGCTAAACTTGCATCTTCTTTATGGAATTTATATAATTCTTTTTAATTATTTTAAAAATAAATACGCACAACAATTTTTTAATGAGTTTACAACTCATGTTGCTGGACACAAAAACACACCTAAAAAAACATAACTATAATTTGGTGGCATATTGGGGATCCATCTCTTGGTGAGCTAAACTTGTATCTTCTTTATGGAATTTATATTTATTTGTGTCATTTATCCTTGTAAATGATTGAAAAGATAAGTAATATAAATTTTTTAATTATTTTAAAAATAAATATGCACAACAATTTTTTTAATGAGTTTACAACTCATGTTGTTGGACACAAAAATACACCTAAAATTTCATGGCATATTGGTGATCGCCTCTACGTGCACCATTTTTTTATTATTTTTAATTTTTTTAATGAGTTTACACAAGTTTTGATGAGGGGTCTGAGTCCCTTCATACTTAGCAGGGTTTGAACCTTTGATCTTTCAAAGAGAGGCCAAAGCCCTTACCACTACAATAAACTTGTACCTACTTGTGCAACAATTATATTAATCTTACTATTCATTAAAGTAATGACTATATTTAAAAATCATTGGTTTAATGGGAGTTGTTTAATTCTAACAAAAAACTTAGTTTATGGTCCACAAATCATTATTAGTTATTAAATCATATTGTATGATATTGTAACTTGGTGCCATAGTGATGGGGGACGGAAAATCGCACTGGCTCAGATCCAAATTTTCTTCATTAATCTGGAATCGCTTTTACAGAAACAGCCCGTAGGCTTTACAATAACCAATGCTCGGCTTGGTTTTCTCACTAACTCTATCCTCTACGTGCGATATCCTAATCCACCACCCTATCCTATTACAATGCTTGGGTTTTTATAGAGGCCCCGAACCTCTGAAACATCCTTTCACAAAAATCGGAGCACAAAATCTGATCCAGGCTCCACTCCGCACGACCCCTGTCACGGTGTCTGACCGCCTCTTCCTGTCAGATTACTCTGTGCGGCCCATAATTTTCGTTTCCCGTACCTCTTGGTATTCACCCGCCTTTACAGCACCTTGGTGCCATGTGTTGTCCCTGCTCTACAATCGCCGCCTGGCCTCTGTCATATTCTTCTTCTAGCTGCACTGTAACAGCCTCTACATTCGCTGCTTGACTTTCATGAGTTGTCACTGTCACTCTGTCGTGGCCCCTGAAAATACAGTATGTCGTGATATCGCGACATCTTCTCCATCTTGCTCTTCTTCTTCTTTTCCTGTCTATCGCGATATCGCGACAGCTTTGCTTCCTCTCATTCTCTTTCCTCCTTGGGTCGCGATATCGCGACGTGTCACGATATCGTGACATCTTCCTTATCCTGCCCTTCCTTTTCCTTTTCGATCGCAATATCGCGACATGTCGCGCTATCGTGACCTTTCTCTTCCTTGTTCCTCTTCTTCACTTCGTGACATGTCACGATATCGTGACATCTTTCCTTTCTCCCCTTTCTCACTTCTATGGGTCGCAATTTTGTGACATGTCACGAAATCATGACATCTTCTCGTTTTGCCATCTCTCTCTTCTTCACGTTGTGAAATCGTGACATGTTGCAAAATCATGACATATTCCTTCCTTGCCTCCTTTCTTCTCCTTCGGGTTGCGAAATCGTGACAAGTCATGAAATCGTGACATTTCGACTCCCTTGCCTTCTCTTCTTCATCGGGTCACGAAAATGCGACCTATCATGAAATCATGACATATTTCATCCTCTGGCTCCTTCGCTCGCCAGCTGGTCACAATATTTGTGACATGTCATGAAATCGTGACATCTTCCTCCTCTGGCTCCTTCGCTTGCCCTCTGGTCACGAAAATGTGACATGTCATGAAATTGTGACATCTTTCTTCCTTGGCTCCTTCTTCGCCTTACTGCGACCTGTCACGAAATCATGACATTTCTTTCTCTTGGCTTTCTCTCTCCTTGGCGGGTCGCAAAACTGTGACATGTCATGAAATCGTGACATCTTCTCCTTTGTGCCTTCTCTCTCTTCTACGGGTCGCGAAACTATGACATGTCATGAAATCGCAACATCTTCCTCTTCTGCTCTTCCTTTCTGCTTTCGGGTCGTGAAATCGTGACATCCTTAGCATCCTTGCATATCTTCTGGAACCTGTCACGATATTGCGATAGTTGGCCCTGCTGGCTTCTTTCTCCGTTTTGTGTCACGATATCGCGACACATTCGTCGTCGCAATATCGCGATGATTTCTCCCTACTGGCTCCTTTGCTCTACTTGTGTTGCGATATCATGACACATTTTTTGTCATGATATCGCGACAGCTTCTCCCCTCAGGCTTCTCTCCACCACTTGTGTCGTGATATCACGACACATTTTCTGTCATGATATCGCGATAGCTTCTCCCCTCAGGCTTCTCTCCGCCACTTGTGTCACGATATCACAACACATTTTCTGTCGCGATATTGCGATAGCTTTCCCTTGCAAACACTTAGAAATTTTTTCCGATTCAAAGATGGCTCTCCTGCCACTAGATGCTCCTACATCAGACACCCAAGGTTGGTGGAGAAGTGATCTTCACTTTTGTGTTGTCTGGTCACCACCTTCTGCAACACCTCCAGAAATTCACCTGCCTCTTCAGCCTGCTCCAACCCCACCTCCTGGTCAAAATACCTTCTGCCTTCTTCCAGATATATTCTACCACTGCTGCACACTTCCTCATCTGCAACCCGCTTGAACTCTGTCTCCTAGCCAGATAAATTTTTGCTTTCTACCAGGCAGATCCTGGCACTGTTGCACACCTCTTTGTCTGTAGCCTGCTTAAACTTCTTCTCGCCCACTACCTTTGATGGCTTCCACTTATGGCGAACTCCATATTCCTTTCCACAAGTTCTCTCCCTAGCCTCTTCTTTCCTGTTTATCCTCATGCGTTCTGCGCAGCTCCTTTTGCAAGGCTTTCACTTGCCTCTGCAAATCCATTATGAGCAGCTCCTCTTGCAGGGCTTGCACTTGCCTCTGCAAAGCTTTGAAGTCTTCCTCTGGCATCATATCTCTCTCACCACCATGGATTCTTCGTGGAGGCATTTTTCTTTGCTTTTCTTACAAGCTTAATCGATCCTGGTGTAGCTGCCTCACTTTCAATGTTCTGCTCACTCACTTAGAACCCTAACTCTCTCTTCTCTCTCAGAACCCTTCACCACAGATCCTGACACAAACTGCCTCACGTTCGAAGAATCTGCTTGCACACTCAAAAACATTAGCTCTAATACCACTTGATGGGGTACGGAAAATTGCACTCGCTCAGATCCAAATTTTCTTCATTAATCTAGAATCGCTTTTATAGAAATAGTCGCAAGCTTTACAATAACCAACGCTCGGCTTGGTTTTCTCACTAACTCTATCCTCTACGTGCGATCTCCTAATCCACCACCCTATCCTATTACAATGCTTGGGTTTTTATAGAGGCCTCGACCCTCTGAAACATCCTTTCATGAAAATCAAAGCACAAAATCTGATCCAGGCTCCACTCCGCACGGTCCCTGTCATCGCCGTCTGACCGCCGCTTCCTATCAGATTACTCTGTGTGACCCATCATTTTTGTTTCCCATGCCTCTTGGTATTTGCTCGCCTTTACAGCGCCTTGGTGCCACGTGTTGTCCCTACTCTGCAACCGCTGCCTGACCTCTATCATCTTCTTCTTCTAGCTGCACTGTAACAGCCTCTGCATTCGCTGCCTGACTTTCATGAGTTGTCACTGTCACTCTGTCATGGCCCCCAAAAATACAGTATGTCGCGATATCGCGACATCTTCTCCCTCTTGCTCTTCTTCTTCTCTTCCTATCTATCGTGATATCGTGACAACTTTGCTTCCTCTCATTCTCTTTCCTCCTTGGGTCACGATATCGCGACATCTTCCTTATCCTGCCCTTCCTTTTCCTTTTTGGTCGCGATATCACGACATGTCATGCTATCGTGACCTTTCTCTTCCTTGTTCCTCTTCTCCACTTCAGGTCACAAAATCACGACATGTCGTGATATCGCGACATCTTTCCTTTCTCCCCTTTCTCACTTCTACGGGTCACGATTTCGTGACATGTCGCAAAATCATGACATCTTCTCGTTTTGCCATCTCTCTCTTCTTCGCATCGTGAAATCGTGACATCTTCCTTCATTGCCTCATTTTTTCTCCTTCGGGTCGTGAAATCGCGACAAGTCATGAAATCGTGACATTTCGATTCCCTTGCCTTCTCCTCTTCATCGGGTCATGAAAATGTGACCTGTCGTGAAATCGTGACATCTTTCATCCTCTGGCTCCTTCGCTCACCAGCTGGTCGCGAAACCATGACATGTCATGAAATCACGACATCTTCCTCCTCTAGCTCCTTCGCTTGCCCTCTGGTCATGAAAATGCGACATGTCGCAAAATCGTGACATCTTTCTTCCTTGGCTCCTTCTTCGCCTTCTGGTCATGAAACTATGACCTATCACGAAATCACGACATTTCTTTCTCCTAGATTTCTCTCTCCTTGGCGGGTCATGAAACTGCGACATGTCACGAAATCACATCTTCTCCTCTGTACCTTCTCTCTCTTCTGCGGGTTGCGACACTGTGACATGTCGTGAAATCATGACATCTTCCTCTTCTGCTCTTCCTTTCTACTTTTGGGTCACAAAATCGTGACATCCTTGGCATCCTTGCATCTCTTCTGGAACTTGTCGTGATATCACGACAATTGGCCCTGATGGCTTCTTTCTCCGTTTTGTGTTGCGATATCGTGACACATTTGTCGTCATGATATCGTGACGGTTTCTCCCTGCTGGCTCCTTTGCTCTACTTGTGTCGCGATATCGCAACACATTTTCTGTTGTGATATCGCGAAAGCTTCTCCCCTCAAGCTTCTCTTCGCCACTTGTGTCGCAATATCGTGACATATTTTTTGTCATTATATCGCGACAACTTCTCCCCTCAGGCTTCTCTCCACCACTTGTGTCGCGATATCGCGATAGCTTTCCCTTGCAAACACTTAGAAATTTTTGTCGATTCAAATATGGCTCTCTTGCCACTAGATGCTCCTGCACCAGATGCCACTGGATTCTCCTACATCACATAGTGGGGACCCACCCCTTGGTGAGCTAAAATTGTCTTTCTTATGGAAGTTATACTTACTTTTGACATAAAATAGTCATTTATCCTTGTAAATAATTTAAAAGATAAACTATATATATTATAGTTAAAAAATGTACAAGTATATTAATATTATTATGAATTAAATTAATTAACAACTGTATTTCTAAAATTTCTATTAAAAATAAATAGTTTAATAGAAATTATGTAATTTTAACTATGTTCCACCAATCATTATTTTTATTAACTTATATTGTAGGATACGAAGGGCAATTCTAATTTGGTGGTATAATGGGGACCCACTACTTGGTGAGCTAAACTTGTGATTTCATATGGAAGTTATATTTATTATTTACATAAAAACTATCAATGATCCTTGTAAATGATTTTAAATGGTAAATTTTATAGTTAAAAAAAGAAATGTACAACAATTATATTAACCTTACTATCAATTAAGTTAATGGCTATATTTCCACAAGATTTATTAAAAGTCATTAGTTTATTAAAAATTATTTAATTCTAACAAAAATTTAGTTTATGGACCATGAATCATTATTAATCATTAACTTATATTTAGGGACACAAAGTTCAATTGTAATTTGGTGGTATAATAGGGACCCATCACTTGGTCAGCTAAACTTGTGTCTTCCTTATGGAATTTACATTAAATAATTAAGTACTCATGAAGGATCAAATTGTAGCGACCCCGGGATGCACGCACCACCTCCTTTTTAACCCTACTTGAAATGTTATTAAAAACCCAAGATGAAATAGAAGACAAGAAGGAAAAGCATATAACACGAAATAACAAAGATGGATCTCTTTATTGATATTGAAACTTGGTTACATGTTGGTCCCTCTTAGGGATACCCATTTCGACACAATAAGTTACAAATAGGCAAAGAGTGCACCTTTCATGAAGAGGTGGTGCACTTATAAAGGCTTCCTGATTTCACAGACGAAAATGTATGAGGGCTTATAGATGACTCCTTTTACAGGGTTGTTTCCTAGAGGGATCCCTTTTGCTCTTGTATGTTGCATATTCCATCCGATAAAACCTGTGGCCTTGCAAGCAATAAAACAACAACACATGCTTAGATGTCCGAGATTGCCTCCCCGGATGAGGTTGTTAGTAATAAAAGAATGTAACAGAAATATGATGAAACTATACCATGAAATCATGTAAATCTATGCTAATGATATGAAAACATGAAAAAACAGAATAAAAGAAGCTATGTCTAAAACCTAAGCTAAGCATGTAGGCCACTATCCAAGAAAATGGCCGCTAAGGTAAACCTTGTTCTCTTTACCCCAAAGCTATGGGTCAAAGCCTATATCTGATGTCAAAATAATAGGTGTTATGCTCTTCAATCTGTTAGGGCTTCACCGTACACGTGATCTCAAAGAGAACTCTCCAAGTATCAAAAGCTCTCCTCAAAAAGATGTCTCGATGATAGAAGATGATCCTTTGGTGCTCTTAGGCTTGCACCTTTTATAGTGTGAAACCCTAGGTCTATGTCCAAGCCCTAGGAATGAATTTCTCATGCATAGTTCAAGTTAGCATGAAAATTTTTTGTCCTTTGTCTATGTTTGGAAGCCAGCTATCTAAACTATAACTGCCCACTTGAGCCTCCTATGTGAACTGGTCATTAGCATGAGAAGCTTTTGTCCTTTGTTTATTCTTGGAGGTCGGTTAACTAAACTTTAAATGCAAACTCAATCCTCCTATGTGAACTAGTCATGAAAAGGAATGTAAAGTTACTCCTGCTCACCTTTATTGCATGCAAACTACCACTTCCACCTATGATTAGGCTTGTTTATCGATAAACTACTTCTTATGGCTTAGCCAATGTCATCTACATTGGCTAAGATCTGATTGCTATCATCTACAATAGCTAAGGTCTGGCTACTCTAGGCTTGAGTGGCTAAGATATGGCTGCTATTGGCTTGAGCGGCTAGGCTTGAATGGCTTGAAAAGGCCCCAAATGAGTGGTGAGAACCACTGTTGATGCTTGGAAAGTCCAAGATTATGTCTTATGATATTATGAGTATGTCTAAGTGAGCAGCTCCCCTAATCATGACATGATTTAGGTGTCTATAGATACCTCTTTTTGTGATGCACTGTGGAAAACATGACGCTGAGCAAAAATGTATACTGATCTGTTTGTAGGGTTTATGATGATCAATGGTCTAATCAACTCCGGATGGACCAATCATGCAAGATGGCACACATCCCTTGAATCATTGCCTCAATGTTCGAAGGACTTAGCTCAGTGGCTTGGGCATGTTAAATTGCACTCATTCCTCAAACTTAATCGGGTAGCTTCAACTGCTACAACAATTTCGATCGGTAGGAGAGCTACAATAGAATATGTCATGTCTACTTATGTTCCCAAAAAACAAGGGAAATTTGTGATTGTTGTATGCAATGATTCATAGGACGAACACAATTTTTCTATGATTGAGTGATCTTTTGCTGATTTTGATTATGATTAAGTTGAAGTTTTGAACTACTTCCTCACACAATGAATTGGTGAAGAAATGACAATGAATGAAGCGACAAGTCGATTGACCAATATGACTAATATGGTTCCTTTATAGAATTTGTTGCTTTTAATGGGTAATCCCACATCCAAGTGTGATTCCAATTGTTTATGATGATCATCCATCCTTATCCCGAGGAGCGGTCCAGCTATCAATAGCTTTCTTAGGGAGTTAGGATGAGTGATTCTATTTATGTTTAGATTGTATCACTTTGACTTAATGTTTTTGGTATCATAGGGGAACTAGGATGATCCTTTCGCACCCATGGAGCAGTCCGACCATCTTGGTCTTCTTTGGGATTGAAGGGTGGCACATTGTAATTCCAAAATGAGTTGTTTTTGCCCCAAGTGGCCTTATGGTTATTTACTCATCTCACCAAAATATATGGAGTTCAACTCGTTGCAATCACCGAGTGGATAGAGTAAGTAACTGAGTACAAGGCCTACCTAAGATTATGCTTTTATGTGATTTATTTGTTATTTTGAACATTTTGATGATCTAAAACCACCAAAGTGTGTTTATTTGCTATTTTTGTGGGATCCCTCAAGGAAGAAGTCCCTTATTTTGATATGTGGATCTAGCCGTTGTCCCTATTTTATGGGGTGGCCATTGTCTCTTCGACCACTAATGATCAGGTGGATATCTTAACTCAGGTGTTTAGAGGACACTCTATGGATGCTCTCAAGGACAAAAATTTTGGAGGAGTGTCCATCAGCCTCTGGCACGAGGAGGGTGTTTTTACGGTGATGCATGCCATATTGCTGATGGTGATTAGCAATGTTCTTATCCTGGATTGCTTGGGTTTGAGGTTATCATGGAACCTTCTAGCGATGGTGCGGGATCTATTGGATAGCGAGGAGCCTATCATCTATGCATAGGATAGATCACTATTGGCTCAGTGCTATGATGAGTTGTACCACATTTTTCAGTGAGGACATGTCAGCATTTCCTGTAGCTTGCTCCTACAGGTGTGGGGATGGGAACATATTAGGTTAGATCGCCCTAAGGGGATCCCAATTGATATTACAATGATTGATGCTTGGACATAGTGCTATGCTACCAAATGGGCTCCCACTACAATGATGCTTTCACTAGAATTTTGGTCAGAGATATCATGTGGCGGTCTTACTATGAGTGTCCTACTTGGGATGATCCAACTACTTTTACTACCAAGACACGATGCAAGTGATGGCTCGTTGGCCATAAGATTGCCATCTAGGAGTATTTATTCTACTCACGGTTTCTTCGTTAGTACATATTGCAGTAGGATGTACCCTTGATACCGTTTTTATATAGGTGCCTCATAGTAGATAAAGACCTACCTCCACGGCATATTACAAAGCTTTCAAAAAAGGAGGATGCCCCAGCTATTGACCCTAGAGTGGCTGGGGGTATTACAGAGGTATACACTTAGTGGTGGGGCGACCATATGTGGCATGGTGTCTGTAGCCTAGGGTACGAGGATGATGGCAAGGATGATGGTGCAAATCTGACAGGACATGGAGTCTGTGCTAGGACCGAGGTAGGGGGCAAGCCAATAGAGCAGGTGGTAGTGGAGGATCCTAATGTTCTTGAGGAGGAGGAGGATTTAAAGCCCAAGGAGAGAGACTCTCCTATGAGAGCATAGCTACATGAGTTTGAGGCTAAGCTCTAGGCCACTAAGATCCAGGTACAGTGGTGAGATGCTACCATTGAGTAGGTCTCAGCATAAATACAGGCTCTACAGGCTACTATTAGGGGTGGCGATGCTAGGATGTAGTTTGTTGTTCCTCATTCTACACCACAGGGGGTTCCAGTGGTAGGTTCAAGAGCAAATATGGGATAGCTATAGTATTTTTTGGATGAGCATGAGGTATGGATCTGAGGAATCATGGATCATGTCAACATTCTTTAGATGCAACTCAGGAGGTATGGGATTATCCCTAAGGATCTAGCTGGTGAGGGTGGTTCGTAGGTCAGTGGGTGCTCCACCTTGGGGTAGTCTTCTACCCGTCATAGCAAGAGGACCCGAACTCAGATAGAGAGATCGATAGGCTCACATCACTCAACT
>JAQPPZ010006209.1:0-10932 GCA_028583015.1 Wollemia nobilis | reverse complement strand
ATGAAGAACACAAGCTTATACTGAGAGGGGGGTGAACAGTATAAGACCTCTTTTTACTTTTCCTTTATACTTCAAAACAATAAAACAATATATCCAAAGCAATATCAAAACAATGCACAAGATCATCCACAAAGTGACACAACAATTTCAACGTGGTTCATCCACAAAACTTTTCTCTAAAAGTTATCTCAAAGTTCTTTGGGAAACCTTCCCAATTACAATGTTTATGAGCCTCGGCTCAAAGGAGATACCTTCCCCCAATCTGAATTTATGAGCCTCTGCTCAAAGGAGATACCTTCCCCTACCTCTGCTCTGGTTGGTGATCCTCTAGAAGACCTCTGCCTCTGCTGCCCTTAGCAAATGGAACTCTATCCACAGAAGACACCCGTCTTCCATGCTCTAGCTGGAGACCTCTGTCCTCAACTCTATCACCACAAAGTTGGTCCTCAAATTTGCACCAAACACAGTCCTTCGGTCTAGCACAAATGTCCTCAGGTTCTTCTCATAGAACCAATGCACATTTTTCCTCAAGTTCTCTGATAGAACTATCAAACTCAGCTTCACAAGTCCTCTGGTAGGACCTGTCCAAATCTGCTCACAAGTCCCCAAAGGAACCTGTCCAAAACCTGCTCACAAGTCCCCAACGAAACCTGTCCAAAACCTGCTCACAAGTTCATCAAGAAAAACTTGCTTGGCATGAACCCACAAAGAGAATGGTTAGAGACCCAATGTGATTCATCAACCTCATAGAAGCATAAAGAGAATTGTTAGAGACTCAATATGTTCTATACTTAACTCCCAATCTCAATCTCAAATCTCAAATCTCATAGAAATAAGATAGATGTAATATGCTTTTCTCAAGAACATGAAACACAACCCAACAATTGCCAACCATCCAATATCTCATTTAACAATGATACTCATGTTCTTTCCAACAACCAATATCTTCAACCAATTAGGGCTTCAACAACAATGCTCAAAGACAAGGTTTAACCAACATCATTCAAATCAACACTAACCTTGAAGCATTCAATCAATCATCACACAAAAATGAAAAAAGTAGAAATCCTTTTCCCTCCAAAGATATTTGAACAAAACAGCCACCAACACAATATCACCAAATGCAAAGAATAACTTGTTCAATTCAAATCAATGGAGTAAGCCCAATATCATGTATCAAGTAAAAGCAATAACTTGATCAAACAACCTCTATGGAAGCAACTCAACCATCAACCTCAAAACAGCCAACCAAGGGTTTCACCAACTCAAAGCAAGTAGCAAGACTCACAAACATAAACCCTAGTGCACAATGCTTCCACTACATCAAACCAGAATTATGCATTCACCAAAACTCTCATCAATGATAACAATGCATAAGTAGTCTTCAACAAACCAGAAAATAGGATTTACACCCAACCAAAGGAAACCTTGTTGTATACCTTTTCACTCCAATCTTATTTCAGGAAAACATACACCAATCATACTCATAAGAAGAATGTGCCCATACCTTATTGAAGATGAAGAAGATCTCACGAAATTTGTCATAACCACAACCACCTCTTTTGCCAAACTCAAAGAAGGTTAGTAGAAAACAAATTTCTCTAATATTATCCTCAAGAATATTCCCTGGTTCAAATATAATCAAAGTTCCTATCTCTCCTACATTCAACCTCATTCAACATAAATTTAATATTAGACACTCTACCTTATAACTCCCTTAACTTATACCCTACAACAAAATATTTTTAATCACAAAACCCAGACCCTTATGACTCCCTATAACCTTGGAATACTGCACCTTCTAACTTTTAAAACTAAAACCTTATTCTCCAAAAAAAATTATTGTTACCTTTTTACTACGCCTTGGTGATTTGAACCATGCATCTCCCTATGTCAAGCACTTCACTGAATACCAACTGCACTGTCCCATCGGATGAAAAAAACTCAGGTGATAGTTATTTTGTCTCATACACGTTCTCCAAGTACAAAAGAAAATTGTTTTCACTCTGGTGCCGAAACCAGATCTTCAGTAGCCATGCACAGATCTGCCATGAACATACAGTCTTGGATTTTAAGTATTTTCTATCGTGAGTCACACCAATCTCTGTTTCCTATTTCATGCTGCCATAGTCTCAAATGTGTGCATCTCGATAATCATGTATCCCTTAGAATTTCTTCGTCAATTTTCATCCGCATGTCTATTTTTCTTCAGTGTCTTGACACGGTGGTCCTCAAAAATCTTCCTTGGTCTTGTTTTGAAAATTATGCCGTGCAATTCTTAGATTTTTGTGCACTCCATTTTCGCGTCGCAGGGTATAGACCACGATCTCAAAAACACGATCTCCAATCGGTGGCTATCATTTTGGCATGTCATGCGAACAAATAAAAACCTTTTATCATTGACCGATATTTCCTTTTCGAGTGCACTTTGGTATGATGCTACGTCTATCAATTTTCACCTTCAAAGTGCATCACACTTTTGACCACGCAATCACCTGTCTCCCTCCTTCGTTGGCGCAGACGATGTCAAAAATGAAATGCACGGAAATTGATATCGAATCCTTCGCTCTCCTTTAATGAAATCCATTGCCACATTTTATATGCACTATGATGCATTGATTAACACGTCGACACTTTTAATTTAATTTAAAATTTTAATTTAAATTTTAAATAAATAAAATTTAAACTAAATATTTAAAATTAAATATCTTCATCATCGGGGCACCTTTTTCAACGAAATGAAAAGCCAACTTGGGTTTTAAGAAAAACCCATTTCAAATCTGTTGTCCATGGTTTTAAATAAAACCTTTTATTTTGTCTGCCTTGGTTTTCACAAAAACCCTTCCGCTTCTTGACATCAATGACAACATCAACACTTGAGCAAAGGCAATGTACCCAAAATTGCCAACAATCTCCCCCTTTGTCATTGATGGCAAACCTTTACTGAAAAACACTTCTTAAGAGCCAAAACTGAAACCCACAACTGAGAATCTACCTTTGAAGTTTTTCTCCCCCTGACTTGAAGCTTTCCTCTTCACTTGAAGCTCTCCCCCTTACTCATATCTCTCCCCCTTTGTCATCAATGGTAAAGGGTCACCTTTGGGGCTCGGGACTAAGAATGAGCCTCTTAGCTTAGTCCCTCCCCCACCTCCTGTTGAGGTGATTAATTCCGGGGTGGGAGTAAAACTCCCATTAGGCACTGATCATCATCAGCGTCTATAAATTCCTTGTCAGGCCTTCTCTTGAACTCTTTGTCCATATTCCTGTTCCTATTTTTGTTCTTGATCTTGTTCTCATCCCTGTTCTTGTCCATGCCTTGATCCTTGGACCTGATCATGCCACTGTTTCTGTTCTTGTACCTTGGAATTTCAGCTCTACATTGTCTAGCTATGTGACCTTTATTGTTGCACTTATAACAAGTAACAATGTTATTTCTTTTAGGCATACCTGTTCTTTGAATCCACCTGTTCTGACCAAACCTGTTCCTGTTATTTGCCTTGCAATGAACTGCCTTGTGCCCAAACTATTGACAAGAGTAGCAATACCCTTGAAAGAAATTACCACCTCTGAAACTGTCATTTACCTTCTTCACTTGAGCCATGCAATGTGAAGCCATGTGACCAAACCTGTGACAAGCAAAACATCTGCCTTGAAACTTTCCTTTATTTGACTTCTTAGGTCCTGAAAACTTCTTCTTCTCATTCTGAATTCTATTTTCTGTTTCTATGCATCTATCATTCAAGGACTCATGATCTAAAATACTTTCCTCATTAGAACTCTCTTCCTTTTGGAGTCTCTTACTAGACTCTCCAACTTGTTTCTTGTGTGGCTTAACAAAACCAAGACCTATTTTATCTGTTGTATTTCTTTGACCTTTGATAAGAGATTTAACCTTTTTGGAGCTTTCTTGAAACCTGTACAACTTATCCTTGTACTCTTTATTTTCCTCTTTCAATGAAGCCATTTTCTGTTCTAATTCACTATACTCAAGCACCTTAGATTCTAACTCATTCTTGAGTTCTTGTGCCTTAGCCATAGAGACGTCAAGACTTTCTATAAGTTCATCTCTCTCCATACAACATTCATCTAACTTATCCTTGAGTCTAGCATTCTTCTTTCTTTCCTTTTTCAAACCATTAAGAGCATTAGTAAGTTCACTTTCAAGATCCTCTATTTGATTGCATTTTGAATTATCAAGGCCTTTTTCAGATTTCTTATCACTAGAGGTGCTACCCTTTTCAAAAACCATACATGCATCTTCCTTATCATTTTCTAAAGCATCCTCATACATACTAGCAACCAAATCATTATTTGTGCAATCATCCTCAAGGTGACCAAAATTTCCACATCTAAGACATTTCATGATAATATGTCTTGTTTCGGTTCTTCCTCTTTTTCTGATATGAACAACATCTCATTTTCATTATCACTTGAAGAACTTTCACTATCACTACTAGAACACTTACTTGCTTTGTCAAGGTAGACGCTCTTCTTTTCTTGATTGTTGTGCTCATATTTGATTTTAAGAGTTGTATTGGCCTCTTCTAGTTGTTTCTTCAATGAAACAATCTCTTCTTTTTGTTGCACAAACAGTCTCTTTCTCATTGATCTGATACCTGAGAGTTTCTTCACTCTTTTTGAACTCTTCTATTTTTAGCTTCAGATTGCTAACAACTTTGTTAGATTCCTCTTCATGTTTGCTGTATATACCAACTTTATTACTCATTTCTTCTGTCTGCATTCTTAAACCGTCAATTTCTTTTTCTAGCTTGCTGCAATACTCTGTTTTCCTGGATGATTGCATTTCGAGATCTTCAAAAATTTTCTTGTAATCTTTTGCTTGTACTTTCAAGCTGGTGATTATATCTTCGCATCCTCAACCTT
The DNA here is from genome assembly GCA_028583015.1 of Wollemia nobilis. Taxonomy (NCBI): domain Eukaryota; kingdom Viridiplantae; phylum Streptophyta; class Pinopsida; order Araucariales; family Araucariaceae; genus Wollemia; species Wollemia nobilis. The sequence goes on along the minus strand of JAQPPZ010006209.1, from coordinate 6,048 downwards.
TTTACTCAGGTCTAAATCGTTTTGTTCCCAATTTGCTTCTCGCATCACTTCCTTCTTCATCACACTCTTGTTCTGAATCTGTTTCTTCCATCTTCATCTTCACTGCTACTAAACCCATGGCAATGATGATCATTGTGATAGAGTTGACCACAAACAAAACATTCTCTTCCTTGTGAGCAATCAGCTGCAAAGTGACGGTTCCCAACGGTGAAAACTTTTTAATCTGGCTTGTTCTCCACTGTTTGATTCATCTCTTGAATCTATTTCCATCCCCAAAGTAACAATTGAGATCATCTTCATTTTCTTCATGACCCTGTGAGTTTCTTCTCTTGGTCTATGTTTTGCTTTGCCTTCCTTGCCATTTGTGTTCTTGTACAGATCTTCCTTCAAGTCGTTAAACTTTTCGAAGGAACCTGCTCTGATACCAATTGAAGAACACAAGATTATACTGAGAGGGGGGGGTGAACAGTATAAGACCTCTTTTTACTTTTCCTTTATACTTCAAAATAATAAAGCAATATATCCAAAGAAATATCAAAACAATGCACAAGATCATCCACAAAGTGACACAACAATTTCAACGTGGTTCATCCACAAAACTTTTCTCTAAAAGTTATCTCAAAGTTCTTTGGGAAACCTTCCCAATTACAATGTTTATGAGCCTCGGCTCAAAGGAGATACCTTCCCCCAATCTAAATTTATGAGCCTCTGCTCAAAGGAGATACCTTCCCCTACCTCTGCTCTAGCTGGTGATCCTCTAGAAGACCTCTTCCTCCGCTGCCCTTAGCAAATGGAACTCTATCCACAGAAGACACCTGTCTTCCCTGCTCTGTCTGGAGACCTCTGTCCTCAACTCTATCACCTCAAAGCTGGTCCTCGAATTTGCACCAAACACAGTCCTTCGTTCTAGCACAAATGTCCTCGGGTTCTTCTCATAGAACCAATGCACCTCTGTCCTCAAGTTCTCTGATAGAACTATCAAACTCAGCTTCACAAGTCCTCTGCTAGGACCTATCCAAATCTGCTCACAAGTCCCCAAAGGAACCTGTCCAAATCTCCCTACCTGCTCACAAGTCCCCAATGGAACTTGTCCAAAACCTGCTCACAAGTTCATCAAGAAAAACTTGCTTGGCATGAACCCACAAAGAGAATGGTTAGAGACCCAATGTGATTCATCAACCTCATAGAAGCATAAAGAGAATTGTTAGAGACTCAATATGTTCTATACTTAACTCCCAATCTCAATCTCAAATCTCATAGAAATAAGATAGATGTAATATGCTTTTCTCAAGAACATGAAACACAACCCAACAATTGCCAACCATCCAATATCTCATTTAACAATGATACTCATGTTCTTTCCAACAACCAATATCTTTTCTCAACCAATTAGGGCTTCAACAACAATGCTCAAAGACAAGGTTTAACCAACATCATTCAACTCAACACTAACCTTGAAGCATTCAATCAATCATCACAAGAAAAGGAAACAAGTAGAAATCCTTTTCCCTCCAAAGATATTTGAACAAAACAGCCACCAACACAATATCACCAAATGCAAAGAATAACTTGTTCAAATCAACTCAATGGAGTAAGCCCAATATCATGTATCAAGTAAAAGCAATAACTTGATCAAACAACCTCTATGGAAGCAACTCAACCATCAACCTCAAAATATCCAACCAAGGGTTTCACCAACTCAAAGCAAGTAGCAAGACTCACAAACATAAACCCTAGTGCACAATGCTTCCACTACCTCAAACCAGAATTATGCATTCACCAAAACTCTCATCAATGATAACAATGCATAAGTAGTCTTCAACAAACCAGAAAATAGGATTTACACCCAACCAAAGGAAACCTTGTTGTATACCTTTTCACTCCAATATTATTTCAGGAAAACATACACCAATCATACTCATAAGAAGAATGTGCCCATACCTTATTGAAGATGAAGAAGACCCCTTTGGAAATTTGTCATAACCATAACCACCTCTTTTGCCAAACTCCAAGAAGGTTAGTAGAACAACATATTTCTTTAATATTTCCTCAAGAATAATCACCTGGTTAAAGTATAATGCACAGGTTCCTATGTCTCCTTCATTCTAACCATAAAATAAAATAAATCACAACATTGCATAACCTTATAACTCCCACACTTTACCTAAAGTAAATAAAATTTTTACCCAACAACAAAACTAGACCCTTATGACTCCTATAACTTTGGAATACTACACCTTCTAACTTTTAAAACTAAAACCTTATTCTCCAAAAAAAATCATTGTTACCTTTTTACTGCGCCTTGGTGATTTGAACCATTCATCTCCCTACGTCAAGCACTTCATTGAATACCAACTGCGCTGTCCCATCGGATGAAACAAACTCAGGTGATAGTAACTTTGTCTCATACATGTTCTCCAAGTACAAAAGGAAACTGTTTTCACCCTGGTGCTGAAACCAGATCTTCGGTAGTCATGCCCAGATCTGTCATGAACACACAGTCTTGGATTTTATGTATTTTCTATCGCGAGTCACACCAATCTCTGTTTCCTCTTTCATGCTGACATAGTCTCAAATGTGTGCATCTCGATAATCATGTAGCCCTTAGAATTTCTTCGTCAATTTTCATCCGCATGTCTATTTTTCTTCAGTGTCTTGACACGGTGGTCCTCGAAAATCTTCCTTGGTCTTGTTTCAAAAATTATGCCGTGCAATTCTTAGATTTTTGTGCACTCCATTTTCGCGTCGCAGGGTATAGACCACGATCTCAAAAACACGATCTCCAATCGGTGGCTATCATTTTGGCATGTCATGCGAACAAATAAAAACCTTTTATCATTGACAGATATTTCCTTTTCAAGTGTACTTTGGTATGATGCTACGCCTATCGATTTTCACCTTCAAAGTGCATCACACTTTTGACCACGCAATCGCCTGTCTCCCTCCTTTGCTGGCGCAGATGATGTCGAAAATGAAATGCATAGAAATTGATATCGAATCCTTTGCACTCATTTAATGAAATCCATTGCCACATTTTATATGCACTATGATGCATTGATTAACACGTCGGCACTTTTAATTTAAATTTTAAATAAATAAAATTTAAACTAAATATTTAAAATTAAATATCTTCATCACCGGGGCACATTTTTCAACGAAACGAAAAGCCAACTTGGGTTTTAAGAAAAACCCATTTCAAATATGTTGTCCATGGTTTTAAATAAAAAATTTTATTTTGTCTACCTTGGTTTTCACAAAAACCCTTCCGCTTCTTGACATCAATGACAACATCAACACTTGAGCAAAGGCAATGTACCCAATGTACCCAAAATTGCCAACAAAGTATTGTAAAACCCCATATTGGGGCACATTCATTGTACATTTCAGAGATCCACCCATATTAATAAAATCTTATTCATTTTGTGCAATCTTATGTTATTGTGCTTTGTTACTTACCAATGCATTGGTGTTGTTTATTTTCAAGGTTTACAAAATAATCATCACAACAGACCCCAAAAAGGGCTATTCATTTTAATTTATCTTATCACTAATTTATGTTATGTTTCTATATTATGTGTTCCAAATAAACACTTGAAAATCATGAAAAATGAGGATTTTTCAAAGTTGCAAAAATTCGATCAAAGGTTGTGTAGATGCCATGTAGTATTTGGAGGGATGCCTGACTAACTAGAAATACCATAAAACATTCCAAAGACTCTAGGAAGTGTCTCACATAGTGGGAAAGAAATATGTATACTTCTATAGTTTTATCCTTCAAACTATAACTCATTTCTTTTTTTATTTTCCTACTTTTTAATAAATAAAATAACAAAAGAAAATCATTCATTTCTCGTTTAAAGCACTTGCATTTTTATTTTCATTTGAGTAATTATATCCTTCACATAGACTGTATATAAAGTAGAATTGCATTCATGACAAGCTATTGATCTACATTTATTTTAAATTTTATTGCTTTATGGTGTATTCATTCACTATTTCTGTATGTTGTTTGTATATGAAATTGCTGTAAAAGCATAAAAAAACTACATAGTAGAGTTGAAAACTTCTATTTTACCTTCTCCTAAGTTGGGAACAATATCATAATAATTAAGTATACTCCCGCTATTGGAATCACTTGATTATTCAGGGTAGACGAACTAGGTGAACCCTCCACTATTAGAATCACTTGATGATTCAGTGTGTGTCTTAAGTGGTGTACCTCTAGGTTATTTTGAGGAGTTTAGTGTTCATGTTCTTGGATTATAGCTTAAACAAGTGAAATAGGTGTGTTTTCAACATTGAGTGAACATAGTAGATAACACAAATATTAAAATGAATCACACACTTTGCACATTTCATAATAAACAACAATGAGTTGAATTTCATCACCAACCATTATTAAGACGGCGATAATGGGCTCTACATCAAACTATCATATCTCACCCATAGAAGCCAGTAGTCACCTGCGAGAAAAAATTTTGAATTTCATAACGGTAATATCATAATTTACCATGTTGATTAGATTTCACCTGCATAGTAGTTTAGTTTTCTAGCACATCTTCAATACACAACCCCACAAAAAAACAATAAGCACGAACCATTGCAAAACTAGGATTAAACTATTTTTTGATTCTGTGTATTATCTATTTGCATTTTATTTCTACACATTCCTCTGCTAAGAGCTGCTGGTACATTGATTCTTATGGCTGATGAATGCATTGATAACTTGCTGAAGATTCAACTTGATTGATGCAGCTTGGGTTTAAAAGGAGAAAAATGAGCAAAAATGACTAGTCTAGAAACTACACGAGGCGTACTATATGTTTCGTGATCTCCGGTCAACGCAACCAATCTTAGGTAGGTTACGAACTGCTGCCGATATCGCGATCGTGTTCGGAATCGCGATTTCCATGGCAAAAACGACTTCGTTGAAATATGCAAGGCATTCGTCGAAATGTCGTATTAATCACAACCGGGGGGAAGCGCTGTGGTGCAAAAGAAATTGTAGCGCACATGAGAATGTCGGGCTAATCGCCAATTCCCAAAAGGCTACTGGTACTATGATGAAAACATGCAGGCTGCAACGCGATACGTTCGATCATGCTAAAGCGTAGCTATGAGAAGTTGATCGTATGGGGAACATCAGCAAACGCCAAATGTTCCAATTTTCGGGGATCAATCGTGGTCAAAGCGTAATCAGATGATAAGACGCCGCGATTTGACTCCGTCATGCATTTTCATAATCAGCCTGATTTTCACAAATCCAACAGCTTTCAGCGAAGCAATATGAACCGCTCACGGTTTTTTGATTTTCAGGATTTAATGCTAAACCAACTAAATATTTAACGAATTTCCCTGCTGGTTAGACAAAGCCGCCACCAAAATTAAAGGATTTATTGTTCAAAGTTGGGTTCGTGGGATTAATTCAACGCTTTACGCACATGTTCTTAAGAACGTACACAGCATCGCAACGCTTCATGAAAGTATTTAATTTTTGAACCTCTTATGTCAATTATGGGAACGTGTTCAACTCATTTTCAAGATAAGGGCCGGGATCATTATATTACTTAATTATTTAGCGCCAAAGAGGACGGACCTTCATAAAAACCAATGTAATTTTCATTTGCAAAGGTTGGAAAAAATAGCTGCTAGAAATCGAATTGTACTATGGAATATAAGTTGACTGATTTAATTTTTTCAAGCGTTTAATGACGTATACTTTTAATAGCATACACCTGCATTAAGCATTGGTATTTAAATTCTCGACAATTTGATTTAAATACCATGTCGCGTACAATTCTGAATGTGGTTTGGAGGAATCATGCGGAATGTGACGTTATTATAATGTTAGATTTCTTGTTTTACCACGTTGTTGCTTTGTAGTTTCATTGGCAGGTTTTTTTGATCCCATCACTACCTAGTGGCCATAGTTCCATTTTCTCTGCAACTTTTTAAATCTTTCTGGGGCTAACTCTATCTAAACCCATTTGAGGTAGAAGGGAACCACCATCTTGAGATTGGTCTGGAGTCATTGGTTTCACTTTCAAT